>VTPC01089756.1:1467457-1509864 GCA_011009095.1 Ignelater luminosus | reverse complement strand
TGTTATCTCGTGATGATATAACACTCTTAAAATTACTACAAAAAAAAAACCAAAAATTGAAATTGGTAATAGAGTAATAAACAATTCTTGTTAAAGTTTTAATGTCAAACGTTGTTTATTATAAAGTTAAAGATGAGAATGATAATGATATTAAAGGAGGAATATACGGGGAAGAAATGCAGTTAACATTTATTTAAAAAAAACTTTTATGATAGCAAAAAAGCGAATCCCACTGTAAAAAAACTGAATATTTTGCTTATGTGAACAATTTTTAGCAATTAATTAATATAATTATTCATGTATAGGAAAATTTAATTTTTCAATTATAAAATATACGTAAATACATTTTATGTGTGTCCGTATGCAACATGAGTTTTGTTGCTGTTTTGTAAGTAATTAATCAGTAATTTTATATCTCGTATAAGAATTTATTACTTTATTGCAAATGTTGTATTGTATAATAAATTGAGATAAAACCCAATCAAAGTAAATTGTTGTGTTAACGTAAAATACTAACAAAAGTGAAAGTAGTACTTTTAGAAGTTTTTTAAGATGAAAAATTTAAACAAATCATAAATATGACAAATGAGTTTCGTATATAGATACATTCTTTTGTTAACACTACATGATATTAATCATTGACTGCTTGTCTTAAAATAATAGGATATATTTATATTTATTGTCCAGATGTAAACTTTTCGTGGTCGTTCTCAATAAAAACCAAAATTTCGTGTGGGATTTGTAACTGTAGCTAGATAATGTGTGTGTGGTGTTTTATGCCGGAGCGCACACATATATATATATATATATATACACACACCAATGAATATTTTTAACATATAAAGCGTGCATATTTCTTCCGATTGTTCTCGCATAGTATACATGTTGCATGAACTACCTACTCCAGACAGAAGTAAAGTCTAAAAGGCATAGTATCACCACAAATCATGCAATATACGTTTGTGGTTTTACTAGTAGCAAAAATTTACAAGCAATAAATAAGATACTAACATTAATTTCTGCTAGAATAATTATGATAAATAGTTTTGTATAGAAGATTTTTGTTTTTACCTTAAAATATTATAATTTATTCTCTCTTGAGTCTTAATAAATTCCTACACATTTACTTTCTTAATCGTTTATTATGTTACATAAAGTCTTCCCGTTAATATACAAATAGTTAAAGTAAATCAGTATATAATAAGATTTGCTAGTATTTACTACACGCATCGAGGTTTGTTAAGTTTTGATTACTGGCTTGTTCACGCACATGTAATGCGTCTATCAGATAGCACGATTCAAAAAAATAAACCCCATAAACACGATCAATAATTTTCAAAATAACTTATGCTTCCTGCAGTTTACTAGGCAGCTCCATGGTGGTCACACGCAATCTCGTAGTCGTTTTCAGTCTTCAGAAGACCCAGGACATTTATATAACTTCTAATATAAGTTGTGAGAACTTGTGAAGATTCATTAACATTTATTAACTGGGCAATTAATCACTATGGAGTCGAAACTATTTTTGAAATAATTTTAATTAAAATAAAGATAGAAATATGTTAATTTGCAATCTTCTATTTAATTTAAATATTTTAATGTTATAAACCAAAAAGAAGCTAAAAGACAGAATTTGGAATTAAATATTTACCGTACACAATATCAGACAATTAAAAAAAACATTTGGGAACCTATAATTTATGAAAGAATGAGGAACTAATAGAAAATGTCAAAATTTGAAAAAATTATATATATAGAAGCTTTTAACTCAAAATGTTATATTAATACTAGTAATAAATCGCTTTTAGATTTTTATTTAAAAATATATGAAATATATCAGGCTTACTCTTGGGACAAACAGGGAATATCAAACGAAAGTTAACAAATTCTAAAACTAATAAAATTGTTAATTCAAAAACTAAATTAAACTTGAAAAAGAGATTAAAAACATAAAGACAAAATTACTAATTAATGAAGTGAATGGAAAAATGGGATATTTTATTAAGTGGATTTAAAATGATGTTTAACTTTATTGCTTTTAACAATCATTAGAAAATACTTTTTGTTTTTAAATAGTTGTAAAAATTAAAAACTTGTTCAGTCTTAATTAACCAGAAAGAAATATTAATTTTGCAAGAAATTCGAGTCCAAAATGTGTACTAAACACTTTTGTTTTTTTTTTCAACTCTTCTCTTCTTAGGAAATCAAATCAAAATCTTTCTTTCTAATTTTTTTTCAATTTCTGCAAGTAATCTGTATTTTGAATCATTCTATCCATACCATACCATAAACTCTATTACTTCTATTGGAATGTTTTTAGCTTCCTATGTAGATTGCCAAGACAAGGATATGTTTGCATTTATTGTACAGAAACATTGTTCTTCCTCAAAATTATCTTGAAAAACAACCTAAGTTGTTCATCATCTACTTGCACTAAGGTTTTCTTGAATAGCTATAGAAGAAAAAACCATCTTTAGTAATGCAAAATGGAGATTGATGAATGAATAATGAAATAACAACATCTAGTAGAATTTCTGTTGCAACAAATCTCATATTGAAAACTCACCAAATCATTTTTTTTCCAACAAGCAACATCTCCATTATATATTGATCAAGCCATTACTTTAGAGGAAGAAAAAAAAATAAAGTGTTTAGAATAAAAGTTCTGTTAGCAGATCTCTTGTTGGTGATAATAATTTTAGCAAATCTCGCATAGTGTTCTTCTTTTTGATGTTATCTCAATTCGGTGGTAGAAAAACCTATACATAAGTCAGAAATTTGATTGAGATCTTACTTAGAAGAACTTATTCATTTGGTGTTTTCTCCTGAATATAGATTAGAACATTTACAGTATTAAAAGCAAATGCAATGTCGAGACAAAAAAGCTGAAAACAGCTTTCCTCATAGACCTTGATCATCTCTAATAAACAAAAGCAAACGTCATTGTCGTGAAATCAATTAGAAACTTGAGAAACTACAAATGCACAGCTTAAAAATCAAAAAGTTCGGTCGTTTTCAAATTTTTGATGGAATCATTTGCGAAATTCAAACAAGCTAGAAAAGATGTTAAAAACGAGAAGAGCCGATTTTTACGCCAACACTGAAAAAACTTTGAACCATATATGAACGCGTTTATGAAAAAAGTATCAGTAGAATGCCTAAATGTTGATAAAAAGCGAATCTGCAGGCCAAAATGAAACTTTGATTCATAATTAATTATGATTTAGAGCTCAAAGAAATTTCCAAAGGGTGGCTCAAAGAATTTCTTTGGAAAAGCTCTCATTTCCATCTTCTGGGATAAGGACGGGACAATTCTCCCTCACTGCTTACTTACGGCAAGGAAAGTCGGTGACGGGAAAATATTACTGTTTCTTTAGCCCAGAATTGAGAGAATATGACTAGGAAGACTTTATGAAAGTGTGATGTTTTCATAATAAAATCAATGAAAGCGACTTTGATTTGGCCTCTTCAACTATTACCTATCTCAAATCGTTAAAAGGGCGAAATTACGCAGAAGCAAGAAGACAATAAATGCTGTAGATACCGAGAAAAAGAATTCACCCCGAAGAGTTCAAGTCGTGCTACGTGCATAGACTCGAAAGATGATTACGTATGTTGACTAGAACTAAAATAATATTGCTTTGCTGATATGTAGTTTACTTACTACTAGGATAAGCCACAGATTTATCAAGTTATCATCGTAAAGAATTATTTGGATTTCATATAATCGAAGTGCAAACAGTTAGCACAGCTTTGGATTTTCATTTTTCCCACCAATCTACAATTTGTAGATCAGAACCTAATTCTTGCGAATCAGAATCAGAATCAAAATATCTTTTGGAATTTTGGAAATATTGGAGGCAAAATTGCCAATTAGAATCGATTCATCTCAAGACTGTCGAAGAATCATGATGTAATGGAATGCAGAGTCTATTTGTGTGTCCAAAGTATTTTTGGGAACCTTGCAATTTTGTGAACTCGAAATCAATACCAAAATAATTTCTAAAGTTCTCTATGTTTGCAGTTTAAAAATGAAATATGATCTTATGTTATTTATAAACGGGGTTTCAAACGTTCACTTACATGAGGACAATCGTTACATTGTTGGCAAACTATGGCATCGAGGTATTTCAGAGATTCTTCCAATTGTTGAATTAGACTGATTTTACGGAAAATAAATCTTTATCAATATTGATTTTCGAGAATTCCCAACGGATCAGGTTTCTAAACTCCAACTTCAAGAAATTTCTATACTTTTTGCAAAAGAAGATCAAGTTAGACATTTCTCAAGATTGTATGAGAATTTATCTCTTTTTTTAATTTTGCGTAATTTAAGATGACTTGAGAGACGAGTAATTATTTGTGATTGATTGATTGAGGAAGGATAATCGTCTAGGGGCGATTTTGTAAAACATCTCAAAGCTTTAGGTTCAAGTTTTTTTGGGGGAAAGCATGTCTTTGAATGATCGTGTGTGTTTTTGTACTTTTTGCATTCTTTGAAAGTTTGAGCAACTAATACTCAAATAAATTCGTCGTTATTAGATTTTGGACTAAAGTCGATGTTTTCCATAGTGTTAGGCAAGATTTGGTAATTAGTTGAATGTGAAAATGATGGATTTATTTCTTCTCTTGCAAGACTTGAAACAATCTGCAAATAGATTTTGGGATCTTACAACAGTTTTGAACTGTGAGGAAAAATCTTTTGTGTTAGACTCTCTAACCTAAAAGTTGATTTCGAAAAATAATAAAACACAAATTTGAACAGTGATGCAACATAAAAAAATAAATAAGATTTTACATAACTTTTCTTGTATAATAAAATATTAGATTTTGTATAATTAATTCTAGCATTATGTATATTTCCGCTTGAATTATCCCGGCTACTCAATATCCCTAAGCATCTTTCGTGTATAAAATACATCCATCTATCTTTTTATTTGTTTGACATACTCTATTTCACCATTGCTATAAAAAATTCTTAAATGTAATTTTGTAACCTGAAACCTAATACTTTCAAAGTCAGTCAACTGCAAGGGACCACATGAAATTTAAGCTTCATAAATGTTACGTTTTCTCTATGTAATTTAAAAGTGTCACCGTTTCATTCGTCTAGATTTCTTTTGTTATAAATTACTAATTAAAAACCGTTAGTCGATGATGGAAACTGTCTTAATATATTCTAAAGGCTTGACCACTGCAATAACAATGTTGGAAAGTTTCAAGGAACGTCCGTCAATAAATAAATTGATTTGTCGATACAATTTGAAAGTGGACGCAATTCAAGAAAAGTCAGAGAAAACTTATAACAGTCAGTTTCACGCAACTAAATTTATGCGCATCATTGTATAAACAGGGCTTTGCTCTCTTTATCTATCATACACGTTTTATCTCTTGTATGTCATCTTCTAGAAGCAAAGACATTAATTAAAGAGGGTGTGGCACGATTATAAGACACCAAGCACTTAACTTAGATGCTTCGTTTTACGGATCGAACCAACTTTCGCAAATATATCAGCTCTACCTTGTCACTTCGGATTTAAAATTATCGCCGTAATCGTTTTTAATAGCGTACGAGTTATTTTGACCGTTGACTAAATTAATAGAATTTACGTTTCCTTATTTAGGCATATCATAATTGTCAATCATAAATTTAAAAATCTTTGCCTTAGGTTTTTTAGTTTACTGCAGCCACGTGTTGAAATTTTTAATTTCTTGCGAACAACTTTATTTCATATAAGGTTTAACCACAGCGTTTCCGGGCTGGTGTTTTTTACATTTTGCTATAATAATCTACTTTTTCACGTCACATCACACTATTATTAACTTAAGTACGATACATACGCACGGTTATTAGTAAACCTTGTCGATTGTCTCTTGTTTATTAAAATGAGCCTGATGGCGCCAATAAAAGACTGTTATAAAACCAAGAACCTCATTATTGATTTTTTTTTCTATTTTACTGGCGTATAAACAGTACTCCACGGATTGCTCTGATTGCAAGTTGCAAATATGTGTTTTCGCATTTAGTATGCACATTCAGTGCGATCAAACAAATAACGGAAGGGTAACTTGCTAGACTATATAACATGTGAGGAGCTGTTATTAATGAAGGAGCATCCATCACTGTCCCAGAAAAACGTTCCCTTTTCGTTCCAGCTAACGTTAAACATACAGACCATTTGTGAATTTCACATCACATTTTGTGCCTGTAATTGATCGTTCACGATATATTATTTTTAAGTATTATTTTATTCACTTTTACCGTTGGTTGTATGTGTATGAAGTAGTTAAATGATGAGGCAATTATTTTTCTTTTCCGTTTACTTTTCTGTATTTTTTGTTCCTGAAAGCAATCACAGTAAATATTATTTTTTATCTCTAGAAAGCACAACACAATTTTGCCTTGCCCACTTATATAGAAACTTTCCTAATATGTAAAGGGTGTTTTATTTAATGCCTTCTGTTCTAAATAACACGCTTATAGAAAATTTATATCATCTTATGTTAGGATATTTGTTTGTGATACTTTCTAAATTGTTTATTTGTTCCATTAGTATCAATGGCCGTGAAAATAGTTATGGAGACGTTAACATTCCATTGGAAAATAATTCAAGTCCTAATAATAATTTTCTTATAATGGATATATCGCAACATTCTGATAAAAGCTGGCATCAACTTCTTTAAAATGGAGTAATTTATTTTTGTGCATAATAAATATTAATCCAGTATTTGTATAATAATCTAGAGAAAGGGTAGGCAAAACAGCTGGGATGAATTCACCGTTGTACAAGCCAAATGTGCCCACCCCCGATCTAGAAACTTGAAAACTCGACGATCTCAGCACTAAGAGATTTTGTGGTAATTTCACTCTTTCTTTAAATTACACCCTGTGTGCTTGTAAAAATTTTTTTAATACAAAAAGAAGCCAGAACATCTTATAAACAATTGAATCGATATTTCTGCTTGGACATATTGGGTATTCCACAGTTTTGTAGGAGAATTGTTTTGTCGAATATATTTGGATTAGACTCATCTTCCTCTCTTATCTGTTTGCTGAACTGCTAGAAGTGCAAATTCTCAAAATGGACTTCATGGATTTAACAGTATTTAATGTGGTGGTAGCTGAAACAAGCAATTTTCAATCTTGCACCATCAGCTTTGACTTTTAAGAATCTGCAAATATTATCATCTTGCCTCCTCTTGTGGATATGGTATGGCATGCTATTTGTTTATCAAACACTAGAATTGGGAAACATTCGAGTTGCACATCAATCTCGATTGTAACAATTAGTTTCTTGGTTTTAAACTTATTTGAGCTCGGCTAGGTGTGCTAGTTGTACTTCTCGTAGTCAACTGGATAAAAGATGAAAGATTCTTTCAATATTACGACTCTCACTCCACTTCTAGCTTTGGTAATGGTTTTCCTATCGTTCTAATTTATTATTTTTGGCATCTAATGGTAATTTACCAGTTTGCATTGTGCCTAAATTTGCTCCAAACATGAAGTGTTTGAGATGTTTCGAAAATTTGATAGACTTGCTGAATTGACTCAGAATTTCGTTTGAGATGAAAGTTTGAAAAATGATCAATTTCTTCTTCTTCTTTTCTTTTGTTATGCTGTAAATATAAATCAATATGAATGTCGAAATAACCATTTTAATGTATTCCTTGCTTTACAATACTCAATAAACTTTACTTTATGCATCAGCTATATCTCTGTTAATCTTCAAACTTCTAAAAATGTAACGATGAGAAATACTTTCCAAATTAATTTTTAAATTAAAAGTAACCAAAGAGAAATTTTATTACGGTTTTCAAGATGAAAACAAAAAACTAAATAAAGAACGTTCAAACAAAACAAAAATTAGTAGACAATCAACTTTTTTTCCTATAATTTCCTTGCTATAAACCGACTCTAACTAATTTGAAATTCCGGATAAAATATTGTATTTGGCTATCAAATTTAGCAATCTCTAGCGTAGTGGCATATATTCGCTACTGTTACTACATTAGTTAAGCCGGCAAAAAAATTGACAACAATTTAAATTTGTATTTTTCTTATTTTTTGCTAGAAAATAACCGTCAGGCATAAAATGTTAGAATTCTTCAAACTGTCGAGGACATCGACAGGCGTTGATGTTTAAACGCTTTAAGTGCCGTAGAAAATGATGCCGCGTACACGCAACTATCAACCTTGTTATATTCAATAACTGGATACTTGTCAATTATACATTTTAACTTACGATACTCTAGGTTGTTTTACCTGAAATGTTTATTACAGTTTTCGTGCGAAAAGTAGCTGTTATTTAGTTTGTTTAATTATCTAAAATAAAAAATATTCCTCGAGATAATGACGGACTCGCTTGTTCATGTAGGCTTTATTTTAGTAAATCATGTATGCACAGTAGACCTTTCACGCACTCACTTTATTTGCTTTGTAAATACACGCAAAACTTTTTTTATTATTTTCAGTTACATTATGAAATCGAAACACGCAAATTTTCGATCGCATTATGTAAATATTATCTTCACTTTATACGAATGTGTTATGACAAATGCAATGGGTGAAGAACAGTACTCTATAATTATCAACAAATTACAGCATTGTGGACGCGTGCTTCTCTGGGAAAATCACACATTTTAACGTTTAATTATATCAAAGTTGCCGGTATTTCATGTTTGTACAGTACAAGTTTGAATGAAATAAACGGGTTTGACTGCCTACTGCGATGCTTCAATGGGTCCGATCTACGATCAATGCGCATTCACTACTATTAGTTTTACGCGACTGCACTTGAAAAGACATTTTTATTGAACCATTATTGGAAGCGAAAAATTGGAACTATAACACAAATACAATGATACCCCAAGCGCCGCCGCCGCTAGACATCTTATGGCTGCCAAAAATTGTCCTACGGTGTAACTTTTATATAATACTCTGATAAACCAGAAATAGTGAAAAATATCAACAGAGTTAGTATATATTTGCTTTTTCGTTTGTCGCAGAAAACGTAAGGACAGTTTGGAGTCCAGTGGCAGCACACATACAGGAGGTGCGGGTGAGTTGTCAGCGGCGGCGCCCCGGGGTATGGCCGAGCTGCCCGAGGGGGGCGCCCCTCCAGAAGATCAACAGACCTGGCGAGCTTATTACGAACACCCTTTGACAGCCGCAACAACCGCGATGCTTAACATTGGCGGCGGCGCCGAGGACCAAACCGCCACTATGGGGCTCATCTACGAATACTATAAATTGCCAACCCTTCCTGCTGATACGAAGGATAAACTCGCCGATATTTGGCCGTAAGTTGATTTATGTCCTATTAAAAAAATACAATGAGCCTCATTAGCCAAAAAGGAAAATGTAAATTAGATACCTATGATATTCTTTTTAGTTTCTTCTTTTATAAAAAAAGTGTTCCTTTATGTTTTTTTTGTTAAAATTGATATTGAAAACAACAAAAATTGATCTGACGAACGAGATGATTTTACGAGAGTTCTCACGAGAAGAAAAACAAAATAATACGATAGTCGTGTTAGATTTATATACATAGGGACAACAGAACACCCACGTCAAAAATACATTCTTTTTGAAAAAGATTTATATATATATTTATACATTACAAATAAATAGTAAAGAAATAAATTTAAAAAAATTGCCATTTATATATGCGCATCAGAAATATATTTTCAACCTTGGAATGTGCGTTTTTCCCTCGCTTCTTTTCAAATTAAAAATGTCTGGAAAGAAATTTATAGCAGCAGTCTGCTTCATTGCACTATATATTACACAACACAATAGGATTAAAGTAAAAAAATATTCTGAATAGCGCCTGTCCTCGTCGCAAGCCCTCTGAGAGGCTGCTGCGTGCATAATTTGTGCCGATTTATTTCGTATTTTCCTTTACCGCTTCGCGTTTTGAATTGACATTAAAAAACGGTGGTAGATTGGTCGTTTGTACGTGTTAAAAATTTATTTTTAAAAATCGCTCAAGTTAAGTGAAAATTGCACTCATTGCGTCGACTAGTTTGCGTGAGGCTGTAGCATTATTTGCACATGCATTGGTTATTCCTTCATAGCTCGAGGAAAGAAGTGGCTGTAATTTATATGGATATGTGAGGTCACCAGTTTGCAGTGCGAGTCATTAACCGCTCCCGCCTTTCAGAACCTCCGCACTAAATTTTTCTCGCCCCATTTCATCTTATCGAAGCACACACACCCTTGAAATTATTACGTGTGTTTATTTCTTTTGTTATGGCTTTCCCAAAGACATTATTTACGTTTCTGTTTTGGTTTACCTCGATATTTTTGCAGAAATAAACCATTTTAACGGGAAAACCTGTTACTGAAACGGTTTCAGTTTGAAAGTATTGTTTTTTGTCGTATCTTCAAAGAAGTTTTTCGGTAAGCATCCGTTATCTAAGAAACGGAATCGAAATTATTCAAAAGGTCGTAATGCCTAATTTTAAATCCTTGTTTATTTTTGCCCTTCCTACGTTTCTCAAAGACCCCCTGTTTTTTATCGGAACCGCTCCAAGCGGAATACTTGGCTTAGGTATACAATATGGTACATATGTAATTTTAATCCTACTTATTAAAATGCTTATCTGAGATCTACATAGTAACGTGATACCGATAGTATCAGGTTGGAACCCCTCTGCATTTCTATTTACAAATTATATCCGCGATGAGGACGGACCCCCAAACGTGAGATTTATTTAGCGGTTACTAACATCTTTTTCTTCCTAATATAGAGTTATTACTTCAGGCAAACACGGAGAGAAATTCTTAACAAGTAGGTTAGTTTGATTATTAGAGAATTTCGAGGGATGTAAAAATGTACTTAATTATGACGATTAGAATCTTTTTAGAATCGAGAGAAATCACAAAATAAACAATTCACTTTTAGTACTATTCGTTTTAAGAAAATATTTTACTGTGGTGACTTCGACATTAGATCAGTCCACAAACTTATTTAAATAAAATTAATTTATTGTACTAAGCAATAGTTATCGTGAAATCGTAGTTAATGAAACTAAAAGAAATATATTCCGAAGAAAATTTTATTTAAAAACGGTTAAATCTCTGGAGACCTCAACGTTAGGTGAGATAGCAAACCCAAAGAGAGAGAGACCGTGCTTATTTGTTATTTTCAAATAGTTCTCTATGACTTAATATTTTAATAAATGTAAATAAACAAAATTATGCAAATACAATATTTTAAGACGATATTTTCGATAATAAATTTAGTTAAGATGAAGAGCAAAAATAAAAATGTTTTATATGAATATATTACAGTAATAAAACGTTGATATAAAATTTCGAAGGCTTCGTATTTCAGGTCTCTAACCCTTTCTGGTCTCAGATCGTATATATTTTTATAGATAGCGCGGGTCTGTATAAGAGATGTACCGACTTAGTATGAATAAGAATAGCGACACACAATGGGTTTAAATTTGTATAAGATATTGCACGTAAGGGTTCGGAAACACAATAAACGCAAGATGAGTGATGATGTCGCCATACATATTTAATATTTGCGCAGTTTTTTCTTTTCGAATACTAAAAGCATTTTGCACTTTCTTTATTAACTTTTAAATGGTATAATGCTGGTCGAACAGCTTCTGGATTTATCTCGTGTTAGAATCTTGCATAGACGAGCTCCACGCTATTACTAGTAAGCTAATCGTGATCTGACAGCGTACAGCACTGGGTCACCTTCACAATGCCGCGACCACGCGCCAAACTACACGAACACGTGATTTAATAGACTATGTTGCACCCAACACCCACCTAACAGATTCTCATTGAGACTAGTTAAGAGTAAATCAAGCATACGTATAGTAGTAATGTGTACCTACCTACCTGTGGAATCTTCCGATTTTATGAAATTTAGAAACTGCCGATTAAAATTATGCTAATCGTTAAACGGAAATTTCGGAAATTTGACGCTGTTATTCACACCTCTTTATTGCCTCGTTAATTATTTCAAAAACTTCATAAAATTAGATGATAGTGATTTATGAGTAATTATTATACAAGTTTACAAGGTGTAACATTAACCACAATGTTTTTATTAATACCATTACAAATACGAGTTTTAACCCACATTGCGGTGCAGAGTAATTGCATAATAAAATAGATACCAAGAAAAAGCTGCGTATTTATGAACATGTAAGAAAGTAATATATCATTCTGGGGACCTAACAACCTGCAGACAAGCACTTTAACGCCGTAAATTTATAGGAAGCCTTGCTAACATACTAAGCAAATGTGGTTTATTTTTCTAATTAAATCCCTTCTTAAACGCAGTAAAAAATTGAAAGTCGGCTTTTATCGAAACCATACCAGTTTCACTTTTGACAAAATAACGACCGTGATTATCATCATTATCGACTCTTTTTGTATTTTCGAGCTCGTTATTAGCCTTATTACTTCCGATTTATATATCGTGACTGAATTCGACGAGTCAATTATTTAATCAACACATGCCACTGGTCGTCATGAATGTTGTGCATTTGAAAAACTACACAAATATGAATCATTCGAGTAAATAATAGTAGTCGAGTTTAGTATCAAAACATATTATTTAACACTCTCTACACACCGTACGTGTATGAGTGAACCGAATTGCTTTAAAGCTCATGTTGTAATTAATACGTTTGTTGCAGGACGAGTTCCCAAGCTGGAGGCATCCTGACATCGCAGTTAAAGGCGGCCAATGGGCTAGTGAGTGGGGCGGGCTTAGAGTTAACAAACCCGCCTCTAAGCACCGCAAATCAACTTAGCTCTCAAGACATACAAGGTTTATTTATAAACCAACACGTCGGGTACACACAGCCCGCGGCCTCCGGTAGCCAGAACCTGCAGATCGTGAAGCGCGAACCCGAAGACCTCAGCCACCACCGTAAAGTGGACGCCAGCTCCCCCCGGCCTGGATGGCTCGATAATTGTTAGCAAGCAGTCGCGCCACAAGGTGATTAGTGCTAATTGGTGTTATCATCCCTATCGTGCTCGCCTGTTGCTCCTTTTTTTAGTGATCAAGTGTCACCCTCAGTGTTGTATTTATAACGTAGTAGTCTTGTGTTGTGGCGTTTTGATGAATGAGTTTCGCCCTCCAGAATGATATATTAGTGTATACATGGGCATTCTGGAGCGCTATTTATTTTTTATGAATAGATGATTGTGGATGAGACGTAGGTTTTGTAACACTTGGTGGTTGTAGGTTGTGCTGGTGTCCTCCGCGAGCGGCCAGCCCGGAGATTTGGTGGTGGACGTCAACTCCATTAAAGACGAGAGCCGACTCAACTCCCCACAGCACGGTTCTCGTTCCGTAAACGGAACACCAACTTCCACTCACAGCAGTTTATTGGCGGATGGTTCCAACGCGGGACCCATAGAATTTGTCTCCTCGGATGGCCTCAAACCGGCGATGTACAGCACTCAGATATTTGCTTCTATGAGTAATACTCACAGTGGCAGCGGAACACCATCCCCGATACCATACAGCGATCATGTTACTCAGTACACCCAGAGCGCCATTAGCGGTGGTTATTCCAATTCCACGGTGAGGCCCGCAAGTTCCGGGGCCTTCTCCGTGGGGGACCCTTATTACCGCGAGTACTTCACTGCCTCCTCCGGTGCTGGCACTCCGGAACCTATATATTCCGGCCAGCTTCGTCAGGGTCAAATTAGTTATGGTGAGGAGGCAGCCGGCGGCGGCGCCACCTCTAGCTTCGTCGAGCGCTATGTACGCCAGTCCACGGCGTATCATGGCAAAGGAGTTATCGCTGCCGCCACTGCTGCCGGCCTCACCGTGGATTTACCAAGTCCGGATAGTGGCATCGGTGCAGACGCCATCACACCCCGCGACCAGAACACGATGCAACAGGTGAGCACTAATCCCTCTACAGAGTAGCCGCTGGTCGCGATATGCATGACATGCGAGTACGCTAAGTGAATATAGCGGCACACGTTAATGGGCTATGTAAGTGGCCACATAACGACCATTGTTTCCGTGCTTGACGCTTTTATGGTCTATAACTCACGCGTGTCACTCGCAACACTGCATCGCAACAACATTTAGATTATTCTATAATATAACTATTGAACGAACGATATTGATTATTGCAGTCCTTTGACTACACCGAACTCTGCCAAACGAATTCCACCGGACTGTTGGATCCACTCTCCTTGAGTCAGCGAAGCGTCGTTACGGCTTCTCAATCTCCCGGTGCACAATCCGGCAGCAGAAGCCGCCCCTGGCACGACTTCGGGCGTCAAAACGATGCCGACAAAATACAAATTCCCAAAATGTGAGTACTTTTTTGTTTTTTTTATTAGATTTTATACGAATAGATGGGATGGGTTATCTCGGTATTAATCTTGCAAAAACATGACATTTGCATTAGAGGTGGGCATTTATTTTAACCATTATTATAACAGTGTAAGGTATCGGACAAATGTTGCACCGTTATAACAACGATACATATATTAGTCCTGTGTAACGCATATCTTACATACTGCTTGAGTGCGCGTTATACTATATATAAGGTTGTGATACCGATAAAGGTACGCTGTATACAAACTAATCTACGTCTTGTCGTCGTAATATTTTACACTACTTGATATCATGTGATAACTGGCTGCCATAAAACTTAACTCGACGAGCCTCTAAAACGTACATTATGACGTCCATAAGTCAAAACTGTAGTACCCATCATAATACTTTATTGTTGGGAACGTTTCTCGGAAGTAGTGTAAATTCTTGCCACTGGTTACACATAGAGCAGGAAAATAATAAAACGGACTACACGAATTATTTCTGACCTCGCAATATAGGTAGTCCAGTGCCGTGAACCGGACAAACTCGATTGCCAGTGTCACTTGATACAAGTGCCTTATGTCACACGGCGCGAAAGAAAGAGCCTGTTTAACAAGTTCAGATTATTATACATGCTTTGCTCACTTACATGGTCTTTTCACGAGGTCGAAATTTCGTTAAATGTCACGATGCGTAATTAAATATTGTTATAATTTCCAAGTTATGGGTCCGCTTTGTAAAAATCCGGTTCGTACTCGTAAAGGATGGATATACTATGCATACATTAAATCAGAAAATTCTATTTGAGAAAAGTTAGAGAGAAATAATTATTCGGTTAAAACGACCGCTTTAATCGGCCAATCAACAACTTAAAATATTGAAATACTCACTGAAACGATTAATCGTTTAATTTAAAATTTAGATATAGCTGATATAACTAATTTGTTTTAACTTTTTTTTGACAGTCAAATTAGATAAAATTATAAAACAATTTTTCTAAAACTATTAAGGAAATCATTTTTTAATTTACAGTTTCTCTCCTTATGGATTTAAATATTTCCTGGAAACTCCAATTTCAACATCACAAAGGCGCGAAGACGATCGTATCACGTATATCAATAAAGGACAATTTTATGGAATCACGCTGGAATATATTCCTGATCCTGACAAACAGCTCAAATCCCAAACAGTCAAGGTAAGTGAATTTGCTTTATTGCATGCATTAACTTGGTGATAAATGGCAACACGGAATTTGGATTTAAAATCGGAAAAAACTTTCCGATAGAACTGAAATACTAGAAAACCTACGAACATGTGTGTATGTTCAAAGCTTTGTGTGCGTTCTAAGTTTTACTTATCAAGGAAATCAGTTTGTAACCTAATTATGGATAATAATCAAATCTAAATTTAATTTTATCAAATTCTTTCCAACGTCCTCTCTAGGCTCTTTCATGTCTTGTATGACTACCTTGAAAGGTTATATTTATTTTGTTCTAAAAGAAAAGTGCACATTCAATTAATCTGTTTGGAAATAATCTCTCGGTGACCTCAGAATTTATTCCTCAATTTTTTTGGAAAGCTGTTGACGCCCACTCTATTGTACACTCCCGCAGTTGTGATCTAGAATTAATAAATCTAATAAATTATCAAAGGGTACGTTTAAGACATCGACCTAGACAAATTTAAACTAATTTTGTTATAAAAAAAACATAAAAAAACCAGAACAACATAAACCGTGTCGACTATTTTTCTTATTCGCTGTAATAATTGGTTCGCCTTGATTCGTGATGCATTTGAGAGGTATACTTAAGTATTAACCACTTTCGCTAAAATTAGTTTTATATTTAGATCTCTATGATGTTTTTAAATACACCTGCTGTCCTTATAGTTATCAATTAATAAATTAAATTTATTTGCGTTACACAATATTAAATTGCTAGAAAAATAAAAAATTTTTCATCGGAAACAAAATCGACAATTGGCCCGAAAAACCACGTAATTAACCTCTAATAAAGTTGACGTAAGTAATTATAATTTCAAAGTTTGATATTAAAAAGAACTAAAGAAGGATCACATATTCTAATAATAAGTAGTGTTATTATTGATAATTAACAGACATCTATAAACTTTAGTATTAATTGGTGTAATTACGGATAATTCGCTCGGTCAGCGTTTAATGAGCGACTGTGATACGTGATTACTTGCTGGCTTATTAAAGCTGCCACATTTGTCATACGCGCATTATTGCTAGAACCATCTTGTGTAGCTGAAGCAGCTCCATAATAGGATACGCATGTAACAGGGACTTGTTTTTCGGAAAGATTCTGTTGCAGTAATTGGCTACAGTCTCGGTAATTCATCATAATTCTAAATACTGCGTCTTCCATTTTAAACGATTAGAGGAAGTAGTTATTGTTATAAAACATATAAAAATCTAATAAAAACCCTTTAACTATTACTTCTTCAATTTCCTGCTCTGAATTTAAATTTCTTTCGTACCTGTCATTTTAAAGTGGTAATAAATTATAAAACATTTAAGTTCCAATTAAGCTTCTCTACTAAAATTACCTTGAATTGAAAATTACAAGCAGAAAACTGAGCAACAAACTAGTTATCACTTTATTTTTTCTTTTTTTTTTAAGAACCTAGATGGAGGTTTCTTATAAGTAATTATACAACCACAAGAGAAGACGGGGCGAACTGCTTTCTCTTATTTGTACTTAAGACACTCGAAGGTCTTTAATTTGTCTTCCTCTTCAGTATACCAGAACCATAATTTACCTTTTTTTTCTTCCACCTCTTTTTAAAATAGTTCAGAATGTGTAAACCAAGCTAAATAGTATAAAAACACGTGCGAAGCGCCACTTAAGTTACAAAAGTAATTACATACGCAAACCTACCTATTACTACTTTAAAGAAATTTTCATGTTAATTATTATGAGCCGTGATGATTTCCTAATTGTGGCCCTTTTTTATACATTTCATAAAAAACTTAATCGTTGACGATATAAATCTAAATATCGGGTGGTCCAGAGATTTAATCTAACCTAGTTTTACTGAAAAACTTTTCATTTTTATTACAACATTAAAATATCTAATTATTGGAAGTTTAACGGTATACAATTGCTTAATTAGTTTTTCTAATTTCAAAAATTTGATTAACCGTTGTGTTTCTTAATGCTGAAGATAAATTGCATTCTGGTGTTTAACTGTATTTGTGTGTTTTTAAATTGCAACTTTGATCACATGATCACCCACAAATTACAATTAAATTATTAGAATACAGCCAGAATTAAGAATATAATAAAATTGGAATGCATCACATATTTTATAACGTCTAGTCGCGAAAAAAACGTGGATGTAACATAACAGGTTTTTGATATTAACATCTTATGAAATTACCGTACGCTTATAATTCTTCTAATAAAATTTGATCTTCTAATTTAAAAGTCATTAATTCAACATATTTATCTTATGATCTTCGTTTTTTCTTCGCTTTTTTATTTCATTTTTAATAATTGAAGCTAATGACAACAATTCTTTTATTTGAAATATTGCTACCGTGATGACATGGTTATTGTGAGAAATTAAATAGCTAAAGAGAAAGGGAAATTAGTGTTTTTATCGGGGGAAGAAATTCGAGCATGTCACATCTTTCGACTTTGATCAGCCTTCACTATTAAATGTCAAAACTAGATCAGAATCTAGAAAAACTAGTAGGAATGGCCTTTTGTGACAATTTATAGTAAAATGTTAGTAACCCACTGTGGTTTTTCTAGGATCGATATACCCTTGATCATCTGATTAGTGCCAAAATTAGTTAAGGAGGTAATTATTTTTATGTATCTTCGATTTTGTTAAGCTGTATGGCTTTCTATTTGAATCTTGTTTTGTCTAAGCATGCGAGAAAGTCAAAAACGGCGCAAAATAATTCATTAGATAAAGTGTTCAGTTAAAGAACTAATTGAAATTAGAAAACCCATTCAATCTCAATAACAAAATTTTCAGTTTTCATGTCTCTTCCCGGTGAGATTTAAGACGGAAATGAATAGTAACACAACTCAATGTTGAGATCAGTCAAATTGTTTTCTTGGCGACGGCTATGCTTGCATCGAAGCTAAACAGTTTGCGTTATCGTGATTCACGCATATTGTTTTTGTATCACTTTTGAGCAAGATGTTACTCTCTTTGTATATTCCTTTCTTTCTTACGGTATTATGTAACTTACAAGAGACACAGTACAGATACTTATACCGTGCTCGTCTTGTCAGTTTCTTAAACCTTCTTTTGTTTATTCGTGTGGAAACTCCCAACCACAGGGGGCAAAACTTTGGATAGTCTCAATTCGATTTTGACGCTGTACAATTCCAGAAGTCGTTATTCGTCTAAGAACCTTCATTTTTACGGTCATACACAATTATATTATCCTAGAAAAACTTTTATATAAACTTTTCTACTCGATTGGAAAGAATCTGTTCACTGCACTTTTCTCTGCAGTGCAAATAACGAAGTGACCTTTGACTACAAGTTCAGTCAGAACATCAGTTTTAGTTATTCTTGTTAATTATCATTAAAGACGAATTCAAAACAATATGTTCTTTGCGCAGAAAAACTGACAATCAATAAATGTCATATCGGGCGATTGAAATGTTTGGGAATTTCTAACTCAAATGTTTTAATTAATTTTCATAAACTATTGGCGATAAGCCAAAAGCCTGGTTCTAGAAACAAACTAGGTCCAAGTTGCAGAATGACAGAAAAGAAAGTGATGGGCGCTTTTAAGCAAAATTCGAATGAGTCAGTGAGAGATGTGGCAAGAAAAGTTGGAACATCTTCATTTTATGTTCAAAAGGTAAAAATACGAAAGTAAGTACGGAAAATCCCAAGTAACAACTCCCTGGACAAGAGTTCTTTATTTGTACAAACAAGTTTGAAGTTGCAGATAAAGGTAACAAAAAATGTCAACATTTAAATTCTTAGCATGGCAAGCAATTTTGCACGTGTGGTAAACTCAAAAAAAGCTTTATCACTAAAGCAATCATTAAGAAAGAAATTTATTTAAGAAACTGTTGGAAAAAGATTTCTTAAGGCTCATAGAGTTCCAACTCTCTTTTGGCCTAATTGGGCCACAGTTCATTATGCTAACAACCATCACAGAATGGTACAAAACACTTTTGTGTCTAAAGACAGTAATTCGCCCAACTGTCTAGAACCTTGAGCTATCGAAAAATATTGAGCTCAGGCGAAGCAAAAATTAGGAAGCTACGCAAATGAATAACGGCTTGAGTATCTGGTAGAATCCCCAAAACTTTTCCACCTGGAAAAAGGATCTGACGTGCCCTAATGCTTCTGAGAAACTTTAGTCAAACCAATTTTTAATTTTACCAGGTCATTTTCATACATGTTTTGCATTGCATCTCATTGAATATCAGGTTCTTTGCTCATATGAGCACAGCTCGATTGTATTGGTCAGGTCTTCTAGAAAGTGATTTTGGCTTTATTAAAGATTTATTGATCATATTCTTGAGTATACTTTCCAAATCCAAAGAGGCTTTTGATCGTTGTCGGCCATCAAAAGTTAACTTCCTTTTCCGTTTATTTTAAACACAGATAAACTGCACCAAATTATGCACAGAAAAGAGTCAAAATATTAACTTATATATGGTATAGATGTTTGCAGAATTGCAGAAATGGATAAGAAAAACCTTTCGAACTTTAGTCCTAGCCTCTAAATTTAAACATGGAGTTATTTTATTTTTTAATGTTAATTTAACTCAAATGATGTTGATATTGTATTTAATTTCGTGTGGTTTGCGTCACTAGAAATATATAACATTTGTTTTAAGGTCGTTTGAAACGCCGACTTCTACAAAAAGTTAACGCAAGAATGCTAACCTAAAATAGTATACAACGATAATTACTTACAATTAGACGTAGTAAACATCTCTTAGCAAGATTTTTTAATAGATTTGACTCCTTACAAACCAGAACGTCTAAAATAGAAAAAAGTATGTTTCTGCTTACACAAGATACATAGTATATGGCAGCTTTAGTTTCTAAAAGCACGGTATTTGAATTGGGAGGTTTTAAGAATGATTATTATGTCAAGTAGATACGAAAATCGTAGTAATTTAATTGTTTACATTTTAGGTTAATTACTTTTAGAATAAAAAAAATATTAATGAAGTTATCGTTAATTTTTCTTAATCAAAAATATTTAAATTTCTAATTTCGTCACTTACTAGCAATGAAAATTTTTATTCGCCCGTAAAATTCCATTGATTTTAATTTACTCGGAATTAAGTTTATAAACAAACACGAAATATTTTAATCCAATTATCGGCATATTCGATCTTGAAGAAAATTTTTATTACACGAAATCTGAATGTGAAAATCTATAGAATCGATTCTAAAACATTTTCATATAGTAATAAAATTAAACCGATACGGTTAATTAGAAATTCTTAGTGACTGTTAAAATTGAAGAAATTGAATTCGAAATTCCTCTAGCAGATTTTAAGGACCAATCATCATTCAATTTGTTATGGTTACTGTATGTTCGTCGAGTCTCAAACTAATTAAAAAAGAAACCGTTACACATAATGTCAGTTTTAATTACTGACTTTTGAAAAATTGCTCCAGATATTAAATAACATGCCGATTTGTAAAATGCATATAAAAAAATCTTATCTTCTAATTAGTTAATCAAATTCTGTTTACGTGCTTGAACTTTTGAATTTGAATCGTTTAGAGGTAGTAATCGTAAATAATGTAAATAACGGGAATTTAATCACCCCAGATAGATTCAGCATGAAAGCGTTTAATGCTAAATAAATCAATGTACACCTTCGATTTTTATATTACATTTGTAAAAACTCCTATAATTATTTTAATAGAATATGTTAGAAAATAACAACAATTTACACGATAACATCATAAAGTATAACCTTCGCATGTTACTTTTTCAGCAAGGATATATAACTCATTTTGAGAAATTGGCGTAGTTGAATTATCCCACCTACTGTGAGAACTTTAATCAGAGATAAAACTAATCTAATATTTGTGTTCCATTAAAAAAAAGTAAATAAAATAAAGTAAAACAAAATAAGTACACAGAATTTAATCTGTATGTTGCATATGTATATGATCTTCTTACAAAGTAAATTTAGATAATTACTCTTACGTAATTGGTTTCACAGTGGGTGAGATCTGTTAGAATTGGTTTCTATTTGGTACTACCAAATTGGTTTATTTTTTGCTATAGATAATAATTATAACAGGCAATTTAGAAATATTATTCAAAACGCCTACAATTATATTATATTAATAGTTTATTAGGTGTAGCTGTAAACAAAAAAAAAGAAAAAGAAAAAAATTGTAACATCGGTTTTGTCAATATTGTTTTTCAAATTTGACATATCACAGCCATTATAATTCTAATGAGCTTCATTAAGTTTTAATTTAATTTTACTATTCAAATCTGTTTTGAATATTTGCTATGAGAAAGCTCATTTTGTTCAGATCAAAATCGTTACTAATGAGATAATGACATATTAAATAAATATTACAAACGGAGGGTCTGATCATCATTGGGGTTTTTCCGTTCAGGTGTAATAATTATAGCCCAGTTCTAATTTATTATTTTGTTTTAATAATTTGCTTGGATGAGTTTATATAACCAGTAATTTCTCATTGTGTCAAAAAGGTTCATCCCCCGGTTAGCCTTAAAACTGTCCATGTTGTCTAAATATTTGTACAATAAAGTTTTGATAAGGCTGATACGAAAACAGACAATTAACCTAAAACGCTTTTTTAAACTTGGTGTGATACTAAAATTTCATATTCTGATATCACCAGTACTTTTTATTTTATATTTGTTCGGCACGAGCTTTTTTAGACTTATCTGCTAAGTTATAAACTTAAAAAGAATGTTTAACAGCTCAAAATTCTCATAGAATGACTTCCATGTCTACAATCAGGCTTTCCTGTTTATCCTTAATTTTTTCTGGAAAAATTGTCTCGAAACTTTTGGCATTTGTGTAAAAACTGGTGTAGGCATAGTAAGTAGTATTACAGCAATTTTCTAATTTATAATTCAAGTCAGGCTTCTTTATGTGGGCATAAAATGCATTTCCAAAATGGATTTCTATATTCTCCGATCTCTACGTTATTTTATGATAACATACTTGACAAACTTCCCATGTAAGTATATCAAATCAAATTTTTTTGTGCTTTAGGCTTTCGTCAGTACCAACTATTGGGTTCTTGATTATCAGATCATCTGGTTCACTTTTCTTTGTCTTTTTTGTCCTTTTTTAAATTCGAACAAAATTGCTAGCTAAGAAATTACAGATAAAAGAAAATAAAAATTTAGTCAATTAGACTATAGAAAAAATTATTTAGATTTTTCTACAATTTCGAAAATTCTATGGTGTTTAAGCATAAACGATAATTCTATTATATGTCTAATCTAGAACATTCTCATTTTTAATATTTTTCATTCATCATCCGCGCCAAATTAATTTTAAGGCTTGCCAAGATTTTACAATATTAAAAAAGAAGAAGAAATAAAAAATGAATAACACTAGCCCAAAAAAAGAATGATGTTAGTTACCATTACACTGCATGTTTTATTTAGATCTAGACAGACGTTAGACATTGTTTGACGTTTTATAAAGTCGGTGAAGTAAAAGAAATTCTTAAGGTGCTTCCGTTACATCAGGTTTCTTTTTATTTTTAATTTCTTAGATGAGACATGTTTTGCACGATTTTCCTTTCGATACCGCCCAAGTGGAATGGTATTTCATTGCTTTTATAGTGTGTACTCTTTTTTTACAACGAGTGTAATTTGGTAAAGCTATAAAATATAAAAACATTTTATTTGCGGTTTGGAAGACTTTTAGTTTTTATAACGCGAATGATTTAGTTAAAAATTTATTTCGTAGTTTTTACTAATTATATTATTATTGCTTTTATTAAAAAGCTAAAAACGTGTATGGAGAAATGCAGCATGTGTTTGAATGTTGATTAGAAGTAACATGATATATAAGGTAATTCACAGTGCAACGATCTTCTTATACGCCGTTTACGTGTTAAGGCTGTCATTATGTACAAATGGCAAAAATATGTAATTGCGCATCATCCTGATAACTGTTACAATGATATATCTCAACGTTTCTTTTTAATTTAGTAAATATTTTATGATAATTTCGCATAAAACTTTAAAAGGCAAAAACGGTATTTTAAAAATTTTATTCGCATTTATTTAATGATAATAAAATATTATTGAACTACCTATTCAAATAGCATTATGCATTAAATGAACAATAATTGTATAAATTTCTGTTTTTATTTCCTTATTCAGAAACGTCCAGTTTCTCATGGTCATGGTAATGAAAGCCAATGCACGAATTTTTAAATTAGAAATAAATTGCTGTCAAATTAAAACAAACTGATGAGGTTTTTTCGTTAAATTCCTTATTAATTGTAGAATTTTAAGACAAAATGGAATTGATTAAGGTTTTTCTTATTGGTCCTGTAGTTTAAAATTCAGAACGGGTACGTACTGCACTGTAATTGCAATACCGATCCTGTTTTATAATTTTTTGTTGTGTTTTCTCGATTTTGACAGAAGAATATCGTCATCTCTACCCACCACTGTTTCGGAAGATCAATAAATTTTCTTTTTAATAAACAATGAAAGGTATGGCTAGGTCACGAATGAATATTTTGGAGATTTTTAAATTCCTCGAACATGATTAATCAGCTACCAAGTTGATTGCTCTTAATAAATTATTTTTGTTAGTAACAATAACAAGCTAATCATCGATTTTTTTGTTTGTATTTTTTGTTTTCGTTTTAATAATCTTTACAATACAACAAAGATTTAATTTATTTATAATCTAAAAGGTTTTCAATAGATATGTTTAATGACATTCTTTGCCCAAAATAAAAAAGCATTCAGAGAAAATTTATAAAGATTTCAGATTATGATAAGATTGTAGAGTCAAACAAAAAATGTTCATAATTCATTCATTGAGTCAAAATTTAGAAACACTATTAATTATTGAATGGCATGGATTCTTATATTTTTTTTCCTTTATTTTGACATTTGTTTGCAATGTAGATTGGGCAAGAAGACCGAATTTGCTGATTGCAACGGAAAATAATATGGAAAACTCAGAAAGGAATAATGCAACTGTGCAACTTTTGAGATAAGATAGTGTAATGCTAGGCAGAATCATTCGTAACCTTCTTAGGCATTTGGACTGAATATTTTGTTCATTCTCAGGTTAGAACCAGGAGATTCTAGCCTGATATGATCAACTTACCGACCCATATCGAGCTTTTAAAATTCTAAAATACAAAAAAGTATTCAGATTGTTGCAAATACTAACTATATCTAGAAATGAAAGTTTATTTAAACGAGAAACTTATTGTTTTGTCTGATCGAAGAAGCCTTTTTGATCTTTTGGTTGTTGTTTTAAAACAGTGTCGGGATAACAAAACACTATTTTCAGTTTTTGGACTTGAAATTGTGTCATGCTTTTTGCAAATCTCATCCAGACGGTTAACACCCCTTTTAAGCAAAAAATTCCAAAGAAAATCTAGAAATTTTCTCTCTATATGATGATGTCACCTCTCGACATTTAATGAGAAGCAAATTAACTTACAATGGCGTATATAACCTTTGACTATAAGCAGACGTAAGCCGTAAATGTGATTTTCTTGGAATGTTTATACTTTATTGCAATCAGGAAAGTAATTAGGTTAAATCTTGTGATGATGACCCAGAGAATACGCAATTTCTTCTAGTTTTAGAAACCATTGCGTTGAAATTCACAAAAATGGCATTCTTGATGTTTGAAGATTAAAAAAAATTGATTAGAATCGATTTTGATTTAAATGACTATCCGATTAGATTTTTGTCCAATTTACTTATCAGGATCAATTAACTATGTTATTAAAGGCATATGGTAGGTTTGAATATTAACTTAATAAATAAGAAATAACTTGATCGAAGCGGATGTCGACGCCACCTAAAGACTATTGACAATTTCCGTTTACTTAATACGTTTATCGTCCCACGGTTAGATTTTAACATAGATTACTAGATAGCTACTCGCAGTTTAAATTTTTTTTATAATTTTGCGTGTTCTTGCCTTAATTCTCACCTTGCTTCAAGTTTAATAATATAATAAATTATGAATAATCAAGTAGCAGGATTGTATAAAACCAGGCTATTACATACGATAAATCGAATGAAAAAAATTTTAATTAAAATAAATCAGTAATTGTTGGTGTTATTGTGATTATTTACCCTTATTATTTTCTGAATAAATTTATTTTTAATGAACCCTTTGCGCAAATGATATAATTTAACTAAACGCACTAATGGCTAATTAACTCAACCTTGAGAATAAATCTACTTCACGTTATTCTGTTTTTGAAGATTAAGCACCATCTGAGTTTTCAGGTGGTTTTTGTCGCGGTTCCAATTAAATTTGATGGGTCGTTCGAATTTTAGATGTTGCCATTTATTTTAAAACGATTAAAATCTAAACTTTACGATTCCAGACTAAAGTTTTCTCATCGTGTTCTTAAAATTTCTTTTTCTATTCTTTCAGAGTGTCGTTATGCTGATGTTTAGAGAAGAAAAAAGTCCCGAAGATGAAATAAAAGCATGGCAATTTTGGCATGGAAGACAGCATTCCGTGAAACAAAGAATTCTTGATGCAGGTATGTAATGCGTATCTTCTTGATTTATCTTGTATTTCCGCAATTTGAAACGTTTAACACAAAGTAATCATCTAGTACACGTTAATATGTATGAAATTACTACTTGTAAGACACATGTCAATTGTCACTGATAATAAACATCCGGAACTTGTTCCCTACTCGTTTTAAAATGCAGTTAAACGACTTTTATACCATCAGAGCATAAAACTAAAAAGTATACTACCATAGTGTTTCAAGATGCATTGCGGTCAAATTATATTGACTGACATGGATGTAAACGTGAAATTTTATTTAAACAAAACAAGAAGTGAACACGTACTTGTAAAAGAATTTTAGATGAAACTGTAAAATTGTGCCTACTACTATTGCGTTCTTAGAAATAAGATAGTATCATCCAGGTTAAAAGAAATAGCAAATGTCAATGACAATGACAGTAAAAAAATGTACCTTTTTAAACAACGCCTAGCAATAAATAAGATTCTCGCAAATAAAATGCACACATATGCATACAACAAGAATTTTATGTTCTACTAGAAAATCACTTTATAGTCGAATAAATAGCGGATTCATTTAAATATAAATTGCTAATATGATGTTACTAAAGGTCAGATATACGTAAGATTTAAAACGCCCACTGATAAATAAATAAATATTTTTTTTATTCTATTTTATTGGATTTCTCAAATGTTTTCTTTCTCTGATTTTTAGATAAAAATTATTTTTCAACATTTCTAGCGTAACTATAATAAATCTACCTAATAAAGGTGCTAATAAATATTTCAACCCTTAATAAAATCGATTCGATTTGAAATACATATTTGATATGATTTTTTTTATAACATTCTGTTGATGTAGGAACTTATTACCTCTTACATTTTCAATTGTATCGCGTGTAGGTTTCATGTAGGTTGTATAGATCCTATTTTTGTCCGTTCTTCGCCACTGCGTAGGGGTATTTTATAATGACACCGTTCGGTTTACTAAATTTAAATCAGTAAGTTCCATTGTCACATAATTTAGGGTATACAGTCTTAACATTAAAATCGACATTTTTGTTACAAGGTACAAATCTTATAGGACTTTTTTAAGTACGTTCACCTAAACTATCAAAAGCTCCGTGCGAAATTGATTTTATTCGTCTGTACTTCAAAAAATGTTAAATCCAAAATCTACAATAAACCTTCTAAATTAAACCTTTCGAAACATCTAATCCTATTCGTTAATGGAAGACCGAAGAAAATAAATAAAGTGGCAAACTAATATATTCAAATTAACTTCAAATCTAATGGAACTCTTAGACATATTTTAAGATTAAAGATTAATAAAAATATTTTTGAAACAGGATTAAACAAATACAGTCATGCGAAAAATATTTGGGCAGAATTTTAGATTAAATTACATCTAATTTTATGTTTAACATTTAAGTTTATTGTAAACTGAATGTAATTTAGCACCAATACTTTTATGCGAATTTTGGTCTTTTCATCTCACATCTAAAATTTTAAATTTAAATTTTTAAATATTCCAAACTGAAACAAATTTAATTTCTTACTACAGTTAGATTTTAAAAATACACAATAGTGACGGCTCATCCATAAGGACTGCAGGGCTGTGTCCTTCTAGAAACTTAGATAAAGAAATCAAACGCACATTAACGGAATCAAGTCAGGTTGAAAAGCGCTCTGTTAAATCAATAATGTAAATGCAGGATCTATCAGATTTATATAGGTGCTTGAATTAGTTCTCGCTCTTGACCAACAGAGGTCAGTAGTTGTACTATTTCAATAAGGCCGAAAGACAAAGGTGATATTTATAAAAGTGTTGTTAAATGCAAAGACACAATTTTTTATTCCACTGAAGATGTCTAATTTCGAACCAAAAAAGTATTATTTTTCTGCTTTCACCTCAAGAAATCTGTTTGTTAATGGAGTCTTATAGAAAGCATATTCTATCAAAAACAACTTGCAGATTGTTTTAAGCGCTTCAAAAATAACGATTTTGACATGAATGACAAAGAGAGCAGCAGAAAAAGTTTGAAGACGGAGAATTGAGGAAGAAGATTCATGTCAGACACTAAAAGAGTTATCATAAATACTCATTATCAATGAGTCAACGGTCAGTAAACGTTTAAGAACAATGGAAATGATCCAGAAGCTAGAAAACTGGATCCCATGTGAATTACGAGAAAACAATTTGTCGAAAGTCGTTTTTGCATCGTTGTTGACGAAAAAGCGCAAGAAGTCATGAGTGCATCCCGATGTACCATCAACATCAACGCTTCAACAGGATATTCATGGAAACAAGGTGATGCTGTACATCAAGCTGGGATCAAGCTAGTATAGTGTATTACGAGCTGCTACAACAGAACCAAATCATTAATGCTGAACGCTACCGACAACAATTACTCAATCTGATACTCGAAAGCACTCAAAGAAAAACATCCGCAATACGCCAAAAGACATAAGATTATTTTTCTTCACGACAAAGCTAGATCACATGTTTCAAAACCAGTAAAGGAAATTGGATGGGATGTCTTACCTCACCCGCCATATTCACCAGACGTTGCTCCTTCAGATAACTATTTGTTTTAGATCTTTCGAAGACGTTAGAAAATGACCTCTAAAGAATTTGAATTTTTTTACCGTGGAATCCATTTGTTACCTGAAAAGTGGTAAAAGGTTGTAGCTTCCAAAGGACGATACTTTGAGTAATATATAATGAACCGTTATTTTAAAATAAAAATGAGTTTTTGTTGCAAAAAACAGCGAGAATTAATTCAAGTAATAAAACTAGAAAAAAATGATAATCTATTCGTTGGTATGCCAGCAAACTTCAGTAATTTAGTCAAATTTAACATGCACTACTTAGGTTTAGAAGATTTTATTACAGTGTCATCTGAACCTTTGATCATGAAGATCTGAAAAGGCCAAAATCCATACATACACAATCGATTTCTTCAAGATCGAAAGCAAGAGCAGACTGAGAATTTCTATAAATGGATAAATCGGTCAAGCTTTAGTATTGAAACTTTTATTCCTTGAAAATCACCATGAAATTATAATTCACCGTTTTAGTAGTATCTTTCATTAGGTAATTCCAATTTCGAAGCGATATTTTTTTTGCTGAACCCAACTAAGTCGGTGTAGTGCAATTTTAACTTTTCAAATATACAAGTAATGTAAAAAAACTTTTTCCTTCCCAGCAAGCAAAGTGACGTCAAATTCATATGATTATCTGGACGTATTTCGTCATCGATGACTAATCGGTTTGGTTATCAAGAATTCCATTTTGAATAATAAATCACGTGAATGGACGTAACTCTGCTTGCTGAATTTTTACCTCTTGTGCTTAGTTCTTCTTTACTATTCCTTCGCCTGAAAACCCTTTCATAGCTGTAAACCAAATAAGTCTTCAATTCTTCATCTAGTGAAGTAATTTTTAGTGTACTAAACAAAGAGGACTTGGAACTACCAAATCTTATCATCTAGAAGTGAATTCATCAACATCCTACTTTAACTTGTTTATAAAACTATCAAAATCGACTTTTCTGTAAAACCATAAAATTTCATCTTTATACCAACTAAAGTTTTATAGCAAAACTGCCTACTTTGAAGAAATCTCGGATCTCAAGTTTTAATATTGCAAATCAAACTTAAAGAATTTGGAAGTTCAATACTCTCTCCAATGGAAGGAACAAATATCCAGATTGTTTAGAATTAAATGAGGACTACTAAAGAGCTTCACAGATCTAAAAGTATTGTTTTGCATCCATTGAACCAGAATACCAATCTAGACATAAAACTCATTAAAAGTCTCTTCATCCAGAGCTAGAAAAATCTTCAAGCATCATTACCAGGATAAATAGTAACTTTTAGTTATGAAAAGATGTTTCTGATAGACATACTAATTGTTTCCTAACTCATACCACTGATACGGTAGAAGTTTGGCTCAAGGGTAAGAAAGCTAACTTTCAAGAACATTTAAAGAAACTTTCATGTGAAGCTGAACAAAAATGTATTTAATGTAAGGAAAAAGGATGGCAAAACTCGTTGTGAACTGAGCTATTTGAATAAAATAGGAAAAAAAATATAGAGCCCTGCCATAATAAAGTCGCAGAAGCCGCTACGGATTTTTTAAGATTCCTTTAAAGAAGTCACGGGTTGCTATTCTTTGATGCAGCTATTGTTAAAATTTTTAGATTGAGAAAGTAATTTCATTGTTGGGAACAAATCATTGAATTGACAAATTAAAATTTAAAATTAATTCTATAACTTAGCCCAAGAAAGCTTGTGATGTTCTTTATGAAATCACACACCAAGAATTTTGCAGAACTGATTGCAATAACTAAAAATTAAATGAAGAGAAATTAAGAAACTTCGTATTTTTTTAAAGATAAATTTGATACTATTTTATTCCAATATGTATATAAAACCGTATTTGTTGTACATTTATTCAGACAGACTTGGGCTGGCCCAATTTAGCCCAAGAGTCTGTGGATAAGATGGCATAACATCAATTTACTCATTTTGTGATCTGGCAAAATGTTGAGATTTAGGATTTTAGTCCAGACTGGTTTGGCCTCAGAGTCTGTAGACTCCTAGACCCCCTAGTCAGTCAGACTCTGCTACATAAATAATTTTTAAGCTCATCTTGCTCACTTTAACCTGCTATTTTCAGTAACATATTTTTTTTTTCATTTTTATTTAAACTAAAACCATATTTACAGAATTTTCTTCTGCATTAAATGGAACTACCCCTTCATCTTTCAGAACTCACCTTTACATGTTCAAAGCATTAACTGCTGTTTAATAGTAAATTTATGAACTTGAGAAAACATTTCATTTAGAATTCTGTTATTACACTTTTACTTTATAATTATATTGTGTAAATCACAGAAATTGAATTTTATAAGTTATAACTCTTAACTGCAAGTTACTATTCTTGGATTTTAATTGATCGTAAAGTTCAAAAATCAGAAACGGAATTATTTATGAAAAATATAAATGGACCAAATAAAACACATTTAGTAGCAAGTTCCTATTAGTAGGTCACATCATACTTCAAGGTATTTTTAATCTTTGCATCCTACAAAAACATTTCTTTTTTCTTTCAAATTTAATAATACTTATATAGAAGAAAAGAATTTTTTTTAAAGGTTAAAATAATAAATTATTCTACAATTTCCTTATTATTTGTCGATGAATAATTGTAATTTATAATAATATAAATCTTTTACACGCTGCAAAATTTATTAGCTTGGTGAGTGGTATTAGCTAATAATCATTACCATCATTTTTTAAACTGAAATTATTTTTCCTTTTCATTTATAGACACGAAAAATAGTGTTGGACTGATAGGATGCATTGAAGAAGTTGCTCATAATGCCATCGCAGTATACTGGAACCCTCTGGAAAGTCCTGCAAAGGTAAAAGAAAATAGCAACGCTATATTTGATTCACATTCCTAAATGATTTTTTACATTATCAGATTAATGTTGCCGTGCAGTGTTTGAGCACCGACTTTAGTAGTCAAAAGGGTGTAAAGGTAAGTTTATTATTTACACGAATTATAGATAACAATTTACTAAAGTAAATTTGTACGATTCCACAGGGTCTACCTTTACATCTGCAAATTGATACGTACGAAGATCCCCGTGAACCAACAGTAAATCATCGTGGTTATTGTCAAATAAAAGTGTTCTGTGATAAGGTAAGATATTTATATTATTTTCTTACAAAGTTTGATTTTGTAAATCTATCGATTAAATAATAAACAATATTCGTTATTTAGGGAGCAGAACGAAAGACTCGTGATGAAGAACGAAGAGCAGCTAAAAGAAAGATGACTGCCACTGGCCGTAAGAAACTAGATGAACTTTATCATCCTGTTTCTGACCGCTCAGAATTCTATTCTATGAGCGATCTTACTAAACCACCAGTGTTATTTACTCCCGCTGAAGACATCGATAAGGTAAACAAAATCATTTAAAATAGCATTCTTCAATATCTATAGTTATTAATTTTATACAGCTTACTTCGATGGAATTACAAGGCTTTTATCCTCACGATACAGATAGTTCATTAAGTGGACCAGCAGAACACGTTAAATCTGGTTCACCCTTCCTTTTACATACAGCTGCTAAACCACCCACAACTCCAACTTTGAAATTCCATAATCATTTCCCTCCCGATGCTGATAAAAAGGATAATATTCTGGATAGTGGTCTAACTACCGATGGAACTATATTTTCACCTCCTTTAAAACGTACCAAAGTAATTGGTAGTGTGCCAGGCTCTACAGGTCCTCCCCCACTCAACGAACGTGTCATGCTATATGTGCGCCAGGAGTCCGAAGAAGTGTACACGCCATTGCATGTGGTTCCACCCACTACTGTTGGTCTCCTAAATGCAGTAAGTTGAAACTCTATAACGCTTAGCTTCCTGCTTAACGTGCATGGACCTGGATGTACTGGGCTTTTATACATCTCATTCCAATAAATAACAAACTAAACTAGCATGTTGGATTAACATCATTCATCAGTTCACTTTTTGCTAGCCCCACATTCTTAATAATTTTGAGTAGCCAAAAGCTCAGTACTTCTTCTAAATCTATGCTAAAATTAAGAAAGACAGAAAGCTCTTACGCAATTGGAAAATTAATTCTGTTTTCCTTATTTTGCAGATTGAGAATAAGTACAAAATTTCTGCTTCCAGCATAAATAACTTGTTTCGCAAAAACAAAAAGGGGTAAGTTAGAATAAGTACGAATTAGTTTTGAAGTAGTTAAAATGGAAGTGAACTGTGTAGGTTCTAACTAACCTTTTGGGGCACTAACAAGAGTACGCATGTACCTTATTTACTGATTAATCACTTAGTTTTATCACCCAACCAAGTATTTTAACAATTTTTCTTATGTTTTAGCATTACGGCCAAGATTGATGATGACATGGTGGCTTACTATTGTAATGAAGACCTCTTTTTATTAGAAGTTAAAGCTGTAGATGAAGACCTTTTTGATATAACATTTATAGAACTGACAGATCATTGAATATCATCAGTCGCAACGTAAATAAATATATTTGCTCTTACGTACTCATTTATCATTTGTTGTGATTTGTTTTTATAGAATATCTTGTATGTTTTAAGAACAAAATGTTGAATGTAGAATTTTATTTCTTGTTTATAGTATCTAGAAGAGTGTTATCATATCTTGAATTTTCAATCATTTTTATTTCCTTAAGTTATTGTTACTAGTTGTTTTTTTTATTACATGATCACTGTTTTGTTTAAAACCTAGTTTGTGATCTTTAGCATTCAATGTACTGTATACTATAAGCCTATATTTCTGATGTTGCAATATCAATTTAATTTCCATTGTAAAGCAAGACTATCAGAAACTTTTCAAAATTTCTCTCATTAGAATTACATTTATAAAAACCGTGGTCACCAATGATCTCAAAATTGTGTTTTAAGAGAACACACGAACTGTAGCCCTGTACAGTGACGATTCACTTATCAAAAGGATGGGGTATTGGGACTCATACTATGTAAATAGCCTAATATTGTTATGTATATATAACCAAAACCAGCCATGACTTAGCGATAAGCCTCCTCACTGAAAGCATTTCAAGTTGTGATTTATAAAGTTTTTTTTAACGTAATGTGATGTTTAACCATTTGAAACTCCTATGTACGTGTGTTTCAACTGGTTGACACATTTACCGGCATTCCATTTGTTAAATTTATAATGAGCATTAAACATTAATAATATTGCTCATGAAAAACATTAAAGGCGTACCTGACTTATGCTTTATGAATAATACTTGTTTCCAGGAAAGCCAATTTTAAAAAATGGCTGTTCAAATCAAAATTTCTGAATGTTTTTTTTTTTTTTTTTTAAAAAAATCAATTGTTCAAGCTACAGACTATTTTTAATAGCACTGATTTGAATAAGCATTAATGAGTTTTGTAAATTCTGAATAATTTATTATCAAAACAATACAACTGATATGGCTACAGTTGTATATGTTTTTGTCTTTTCATTTATATAATTATATAATTACATAGTTAATTAATTGTATAATTATATAATTTTTATATAATTCCAATTAGTATAAGTATTTTGTTAGATTAGTAGAAATAGCTCTCTGTATCCATACTGTTTTAGTTGTATGATGCAAAGCTACGTATGTATGCATGCCAATATGCAACGACTCATCACCATTGACTTTTTTGCCAATACATAGGTTAGTGAATCAATGTTGATATATTCGCAATATTATGTAAGTCTTTTTTATAAAATGTATTTGTCATTGAATGTGTATGAATAAAATATAAAGACATAGGTTTTTGAAAAAGTGTTTTTTCTTATCTCTGCTGTTTAAAGATACAACAGAACAAGAACAATTCCTTTTCTTACAAATTTCTTATTGTAATTATTATAAATTAAAGCTATTTATTTATATATGGTAACAAAACTCGTTGAAATTGTTAAAGAAGTTAAACCTAACCTGTAGCATTGTTTAGCGCCCATGTTTTATGAATTCAGTCAGACTCTTAACTGTAAGTAATTCCACTTGTTTCAAACTTAAGTAACACACAGACTTTTGCTAGGAACATTTAAAACTAAGCAAATCTGTTTACTTATAAGTTCTAAGCCGAGCAAATATCTTTGTGATTCAAAACAACTACTAATTAATTTCAATCTTGTAGATAATTGAAGTGTGCTTTGAATCTAGAGGCACTTTTATTTTTTTATTTGCCTTTAAAAGTATAGGACAAATGTGTGTTTATGTGTTATGTATGCTTTAAGTAATTATTTCAAATTATAAGTAATTCGAAGCTTAGTTTTAAACTTGAAATTTGTTTAGCTTTAAAGTTCCTGGCAAATATGTGAGTATTCAGTAAATACTAATATCTCTGACATAAGTTGAAAAATGTGGAAATTTATGTTTGTCAATTTTTGAGATATTTTCAAGTTTCCTTATAACTTATAACGTAAAATTATAGAATTAACTTGCTGTGAAAAGTAAACTCAATTTATTAAAATGGAAATGACTGCATAAATGTTATACTTAACATATTCATTTATGTTTATTGCCCATTTAGCTTCTAATATTTGAATTAAATTATTCTCCACAGGGAGGCACCACTAAAGTGTCATTTTCTGAATATAGGAAACTATAATACAGTGTGTCACCATTGGAATCTAGGAAACCATAAGAAATACGAAATCGGTTAAATTAGAAAAAACATCTTAAAAGCAAGTTCTTTTGTTTTAGCAATTGTTACATAACTCCAGTAGATTTCCACAAAAAAGTAGCAAAGCAAAATTGACTAGAAATTGCAAAAAACGTGACCACACCATTTCCAAAAAAGGATGAAAAACTTTAAACCAAAGAAATGTTTTCAATTCTTTTTCCTCATTTTGCGTCAGTTCTTGAAAAATCTCAAAAACTTGAGGTCACAATGCAAGATGAAATTTACTCGACTTACAGTTCCAGATAAACAACAAATAGGCATATTCAAGTTTCAAAAATTGCATAAAAGATAAGGGATAAGCTTTCTCACTTACAGTAAACTCATAATGTAATGTTACAAAACATTTTACATTTTACCATTTAACTTCTCATTTAATGGCAAATTCTGCATTTGATAGATAGTAATCGACTAACCAAGATTAATTTATTAAGTTAGTATTTATGGATTGCAAAGATTGTTATTAATCTAGACATTAAATACCAGAATATAAATCATTTTGCGACATTACTTTATGAGTTGGCTGTACAGTTGTTATATTTAAATTGCACTCTTTTGGTTTTACCTGACAATAGTTCCAGTTGTCTTGAAGTTTGTTGTCTTTAGCAGGTTTGACGTTTTCCCACAGCTTTTGTTTCATTAGCCCTAAAATTTTTTGATCGACTGAATTTCTGGGCAGTTTGGGGGATTCATTGTTTTATCAACAAATGGAATGTTATGTTTGCAATACCACCAAAGAAGCGTAATGGAATGAAGCCAGATCAGGCCAAAATAATATTTGACCTTTTGTGTGTTCAAATATAGGGCAAGTCTTTTTTGTAGACATTCCTTAAGGTAAATTTTGGCATTCAGATTCTGTTGGGTGAAAAATGGAATCGATTCTATACCACACCGATAAATGGCCTGCCAGACCATTATCTTCTTTCCAGATCTTTCATAAAATATTGATTTTTCTGAGTTGGATACATCTGTCCCTACCCCTACAATGTAAAATTAGGGCCACGGCAAAGTTTTCTAGTCAAGCTTGACGTGTTTCATCATCCATTATTATACATTGATTACTTTTGCTCAAAACTTCATCATACAGTTTTCTAGCACGAGTTTTTACTGAAATTGACTTTGGCTATCTCTGTTTATTAACCACAAATTGCTCTCTAATGTTCTTATCCAAATCCAGTTGTGTAGCACCAGGTTTTCTTCCGCACCCAGGTAAATCCTTTAAAGTGAGATGATTTACCAACCGTTTATTATTTTGCATTTTGGACTTCATCTTCCTCTTTCACTAATTTTCTCATTGACACACTCGGCCACTACAGTGTTTGGGCACAATTGAATTTCATTTCTCCACTGACAAACTCTTCCATTTTCTTGTTAATGTGTAAATGTGTTTCTTTCTGCATTGACTTAAAGATGTACCCATAATTAACGATGTAGCCCTTATTTTAAATAAATTCTCGACTATGAAAAATACTACAAAAAAGTGATTGTAATCCACAAAAAGTAGGAAAAGTGACTACATTCATAGATTAGTGACAAAAAGTGACTTAACTTTTTAAAAAAGTGACTATTTGTGAACCCTGCAATTCATTTTCACTCACTGAGAAGCATTTAAAACGTGTTATTCAGCAATATAAAAATCAAGTAAGTGTTCCATTTATCAAAAATTGCATTTATGTTCCACAGTTGAAGTAAAATGAAAGACGATCACAAAAATGATTTTTTTGTTTTGGGGTAAATTCTCTAAAACTTTGTTGGTTCTTGAGATATTCCACTTGAAAGAAAATCGGATATTTTCGTTTTTAGCGAATATCTAGTAAGCCGTGAACTTTTTTTAAACAAGAACATCAGTAACTGAATTCTAAAATAGGTAGTGTTTTTCTAATTTAACCAATTTCATATCTCTACGATTTTTGAGATCCCAATGGTGAGATCAATCAAGATCATCAAAACTGGTCTACTTGTTATTGAGTAATAACAATTTCACCATTTTCAAAATCAATTACTTCTCCCAAGAAGTTACAAAATTTTTTTGTAAATAAGAATGGTCTTACACTTGAAGAGAAGAATTTTATCGTAAAGGAATTAACAAAGCCAAGAGCTTACCTAAGCAATTTCTAGGTATAGTGATATCTTGTATTACTCCCAAGAACCATCCAGTTTTACACTGTCATTGATATATGCTATATGTCATCTGGATTCCCACTCAGGAACAATAATAAGTGCGAAGAGTTTAAATGGCATATGCTTAATCAAGACAGAGAATTATGATACACACATCTATTTAAAATACAAGCAGATGGTGAGTCATGGAATGTTTTATTACTTACCGTCTTGTTTTAAAATTATACTATTTAAGCTACAGGCCAACTTTTGGAAAAAGGCATTTGGGTATGCGCAGAAGACAGACAAAGAGAGTCTGTGTGCGGTAGAGATAGAGGTATTGCAAATAGCGAAAGTACACTCGGGGTAAAAAAATATTTCAAAACTAAAACTACTCAATTTGCATACAACTTTTATTATTTTATAGAATGCATGTTGTAAATTGTTTACACATTACCTTCAGATTTTCCAATCTTTTTGAACGCTTTAGCTGTATTTTAATTTGTTCTACAGGTAAATAATAAACAAAATTCAACTTTATGTTAAAATCAAATAAAAAAATAAATAACACTCAACTTAAGTTATAAAATAATAAAATTAATCTCTTTACTTTTTTTTACAATTACATATCATTACAGAGGAATAACTTGGATTATGTTCAGTTTTGTGTCAATTTAGTAATAAAGAAATCAAATAAAACGTATAGTGCATCCTATTACGGTCTGTTCAGAAATAATACCGCAGAAAATTCAAAACGTAACAAGAAAAAGCACTTTTTACTTAAATGCGCTTTTGAAATACGTAGAAACTGTTAATGCTCTCGTTTTCTTTTAGTTGCTAACACAGGTTTTGCGGACATTTCATAAAATACATATATTAAGATGAATAAATGAAAGAGTTCTAGTTGTAAAGAACCATTGTCAAAATAAACAGTTTTGCTAATCCTTTAATGGTTGATGACAAAATTTATGATTTAAGAGGGTATTGTGTCTGAATGAATTCTTTTACTTATTGTTGTATTTTGTGAGAAAGGTCGAGAGAATTTAAATACTGGAAATTTTAAATTTGTTAAATTACCTTTAAAAGATGCCGAAAGCTTCTGTACCTGACAATTAGAGAACATGCTGCACTAAGGACATTAACATATTAGAAGCAATTTGAGACCACAAGACTCCTAATTAACTATCTGAAAATGCAGAAATTCCTGAATTTTTTCATTGTTGTCTTTTCTTATAAACCTAGAACATTTAGGAACTGCGAAGTGGCTACGGGTTTCTTAAATATATTTTAGTAGCATAATACTTAATAAAAATCATTACGTTTATAAAGTTTGTTTTTGTTTTCGTTTGATAATTCTGATGCAAAACAGCAGAATAAAGTTTTTATTTTGCTTAACAAAATTTTATTTTTGAATGCGTAAGCTTGAGTGTTTTTTACGGTTCCGAGTATTAACGTCCATTGTGGGATAGATCGGAAACTGCGTATTAAAAAGAAAATTTTTCGAAAGTTAAATATAATTACTTGAATCTAGATCTTACCCAATACTAATTATAAGACTGTGTACACTTTTTTGCTAGAAGTTCCAGGTTGTGGAGATGAAACCTTTTGATGAATGTCATCTGGCAATTCTTCTACCCCCGAAAGATCATCGTCTTCTACTTCCATTTCGTCACTTTCATCAGATGTATCCAAGTCACTATCATCACTATTCTCAGTTAAATTAATTATTAATTTGTCCACCACTATATCAACTATAGGTTCGTTTGCCATAAACTCTTTTTCAATTCGCTTTGAGTGCTCACATTTTGACTTCCAGTTTTCTACTGTAAACTGCTCGAAAAACTCGTCACATAATTTTGTCACTTCGTTCATACTAAATTTTACATTTCTGGAAGCCACATATGACTTCATTGCCGCCCACACTAACTCAATGGGATTTAGATCTGGATGGTAGGGCGGCAATCTTAGTACATCATGACCTGCATCATTTAGTAGCTTGTCAATTTTAAATTGTTTATATCTTGGTTTATACAGTTTGATGATGTTGTACAGTTCCGGTTTCAACATGTTTTCATCAAACGAGATCTGCCGCTCTTTTAGCCACTTTTTCATGACATCCTTTGTGGAGGATGAAGTCGGACACTTATCAACTTGTTTGTTATGATAAGGGGCATTATCAATAACTAACACGCTGTTTGGTGGTAAATTTGGCAAAAGCTTTTCCTTAATCCATTTTTTCATAATTATCATAGTTCATCTCATTATGATAATCCCCTGTGCTGCAATTCGATTTCCATCTAACATAACATTTCGGTATAAATCCAACTTCACCTCCAGCATTAAGAATAATTAGTCGAGATCCCTTAGAAATTGGTTTTTTTATGCCTTCATTAGATGTGTCGCTCCATGCTTTCTCTTGAGTATGGGAAGAATGTATATAAGTTTCATCCATATAAATGATAGGTCGTCGTTCTTCTCGGTATTTCTTCATCTTTCTTAAAAAATTAATTCTAAGATGCCTTACTTCATGATATTTCATTAGAAGTTTTCTGTTGTTCTCAAACTTTTCCACTTGAACCCTATCTGTCTTATTTCTTTCCTTAATTTGTCTTTACACCCTTTATAGCCATTATCTTCACAAAACTTTTTATGTACCCTTGTAAGCGTTGGTATTACACCTTCAGTAGCATGAAAATTAATAATCATTCGACGCAGCACACCCTTGTCAAAATCATCCAGAGCTACCTTTGATTTTCTGTTCTTTCTAATTTTGTTAGGTGTAGAAAATGATGGTTTTTCACCCTTTTCGATTTCTCTACCCTCCTTAGCAATACGATTTATGGTCCGCAAACTTATGCCAGTAGCAGCAGAAACTCGTTGCTGTACCTGTAGAAAGAACGTAATATCTAGTTGAATGGGGAATTGCTATAAGCTACAAAAGAAGCAATCATTACTATCTTGTAAGTACATAAAAACGTATGAGTTATGTTGTTAAATATGCAAAACAATTATGGTTGTGTTAGCATTATTTCAGCGATATTATTGGAGCGTAAGATACATTAATTACTACAATAAAACTCATGTTTGATATAATAAATATTTAACTGAAAAGTACTTGTTTTACTTACCTTTGAGAGTGGTATCATGGGTGCACCTGCATCGGCTTCCCTCTTCATAAACTGTAGTATAGAGTTTATAATTTTCCGGCTTTTACTGTCCAAAACCATATTTAAACTTAAACAATACACTAAGCACTAATTAAAACAGTCTTAAATAAAAACACTAAACTAACTAAACAACACTAAATTAACAATACTATAAAACAAATACAACAACACCTAGTCTATGAATTAAACAAAATCAAAACAAACTTGGCAAAAATGCTTTTTACTGTGACTGTACCGATGTAAACACCACGAAGGAGCCAAAGCAAATGAGCTCCCCACTACTACGCCTACGCTGTCCAGTGCGCATCATCAAGCCAAATGCCATTCTACAAACGCTGGCCTGTATTTGCACTTAAAGAGTATGGAGGGAAAAACAATCCAAGTCACATTAAACCCGAATATGAGTTATACATCATTTCTTATAGTTTTGTTCCTGCTCTTTGACACTGTGTACTTGAAATTAACGAAAAACCGATCTAAGTCACTGCAAACCGCAAATAAAAATAGGTGCTGTATGGAAAAGTCCGTGCTTTAACTTGAAATATCTCAAAATTATTTAAATGTGGCTTAGATCATTTTCCCCCCGTACTCTTCACTAATTATTGCCGTATGAGCAGAATGATATCAGGTAACACCTGGTATGACTCTTCTTACCAGCAAATGATACAAAACAAAAATTTAGTTATCTGCTTTATTCATTCTGATGCAAAATAACAAATTTTAAAAATTATAAACACATTTTAAGTAATAAACACATCAACTTAATAATAATACAATAGACTGGATTAATCTACTTGAACTATTAGAAATATGAAGTCGAGACATAGCAAAATGCATTTTACTAAAGCACTTTTTCATAATTGCTGATCTAATGTTGCATTTGAAGCTTTGTCTTGCATATTCAACACAACTTTACAGACGAAGTTCGCTACACTTTAGTAAAATGCTTTCAAAATTATTCAATTTAATAAATTCCATTGTATTAATCCAATCTATTTTAATTTCTCTTTATATATTAAAAATAATATTTAAAATACATTTTTGGTAATAATAGCATTAACGGTTAACATAAGAATCTTTAATAGGATAATTCATGCAATCAATTAAATTAGTGATTACATTCTGCATTAACGCTTGTAAAGCTTATTTCTCTCTCATAGCATTTGGAGTAGGCCTCGACATAATATTTTTGTAAAAGTGCGTCAGAAATTCATTAAAAAGTACTAAATATTTAAATTCGTCAATATGTCATTCTATAAAAAGTTACTCAATTTATAAAAACACTTGACTTACAATCTGTTCCCATTTGAAACAGTAACGCTTACACACTGAGCACATAAAATAAAAATGGGGTAAACATTGGGCAGCAGAGAATGACAGCTTAACGTAATCCAACAAACTAAAATCACTAGAAACCCCAAAACACTTTTAACATTTGTGTTAATCTAAGATCAAGATAAAACAAAAGCCTACTCTGAATTCTATAATAATCTGCTATTATCACCTTCATAAATAATATTTAATTTGGTAAAAAAATAGTACACATTTATCACAAGCTTACACATGTTCAAAATTTGTTTTGTCAATACTTCGACCAGACAAGGCAGCGCACAGCATTCTTAATGCATTTCAAGGGGGTGATTCTAAGCAAAAATGAGAAGATTGACAAAAGTACAAATTATTAGGTTCACTAATAAAGGAAAAGAAAAAGAAACCGCCTGTATATGAATTTTGCTCCTACTCACCATGTGAGTTACACTAAATGAGAAAAAGGGACAAGATGGTGCTCCAGAGGACTTATGTCCATAATAGTGTTTTCACTC
>VTPC01089756.1:1436675-1467320 GCA_011009095.1 Ignelater luminosus | reverse complement strand
GACAAGATGGTGCTCCAGAGGACTTATGTCCATAATAGTGTTTTCACTCCCTAAAATATATTTTAGGAACACCTTCTATATCAATTATTTAGATTAAAAATTCATTAAACTTTCCTTTTGTTTGACGAGTCAACTAGAATTAAAGCAAACCATAGTTGACTTGCAAATAATGAACACGTTAGTAACAAATCACTTATTCAGCAGTTACCTCATAAAAAAGATCACATACTATTCAAGGTGTAATTCTAGAAATTGCTTGGCCTCGAAATATGCATTTGTACAGATTTAAACAATAACAAACTTCATTACAGACTAACTTTTCTTCACTACACTGAAAACACTAATAAAGGATGTTAAACTTATGTTACATACCCAAAAACTAAAACTATAATATCGTATGCCTCTAAGAAATTAAATTGGGCTAAACCTTACAATCGCCTAAGGCAGTGTGTGTGTGAGACACCAAGCAATCTCTCAACCTGTGTTACAATTACCTAGATTGTATTTACACCTTGTATTAAAAAACAAACTAAGCATACCAATTAGAATAAAATAAAACAAATTTCACATTTGATATTATCGTATAAATGGACTTCTTGAGCATCAGTTATTGCAATAGCTGATTATTTTCTTTTCCAAAAATTTCTAACTGAGAAGCTTTGTAGAAAATAGTTGTAACATTTCTTTGTTCTTGAAATTTGTATTAAATATAAATAACAGCCATAGTTACTCTTATTTAAAAAATGCCCTTATTTAATATCTTACAAATTTCTTAACACAACAAATTTTTTTTTCGTTACCCATTTGTTACATATTTTTGAGATTCTTCGTGTATTCTTATCATGGAAATACTTAAGAATCTTATTTCTCTAAAATCGGAAAAGCATAAAGGAGAACGATAAGTATGTAGAACAAACAACATCGTAAATAAATCTGGAATTAGATTTTTTTTAAACCTGTTTTTAATTCAAATTACAAAATCGTGAAACTTTTATTAATTTACTAAACAAACTATTCTCAACTTTTGAATTTAAAAATTTATGTACATGCGTATGTACTATTGGTTTCAAAATGGACTAGGACACACACAAAATTAAATAGGAAAATTAATTAAAGTGTCCTAGTCTATCTCCATTATGCATTTCTCAATTTTAAACAGACATTTTGTCTTTTTTAATGCTTTTATTAAATTAAATGATGAATATGAATACCTTAATCACTAATATTTTTAAAAATGGAACTGAAAAATGAAAATATAAATAAAAAAAATAAAAAAAAGCGCGTTAGGAATAAAAGATGATTTCTGGAATTTGTCCATCTTCTACTGATGTACCGTTATTGGTTCCATTGGCACATGCAAATTGGAATGTAACTTCACGATCATCATTTCTGCAAGAGACGGTTACCTTGCGTGCACCTCTAGTGCCATAATAGGAATCACGACCCTAAAAAGAAAATTTAATTTGTTAAAATATAAATGATAATTAGAACCACAATAGCATGATCAAATTTTATGAGTAAAGTCCCTAAGTATTTATTTAAAACTGCAGTGCCAACAATCAAAAGTGTAACTAAAAATTTAAATGAATTCAAACATCAAAATGTACAAAATTCGGCAACACCTCTTTATGAGTTGACTGTAAATGTGTAAAATCTAAATGAAGAATTTATAATTCAAAGACAAGAACTCAGTAAATATGAACATTAGTGTGGAGCATTTACAGTGGATACTTCTTTTTATTAATTTACAGTTCTATATGCAAAAATAAGCTGCCTTTTACTTACCTTAAAGAACCAATATAAACAATATTTTGAAAATTCAGTTTAATAATGCAAATTAACTCAGGTATATAGAAAAGTTAGACAAAACAAAAAAGACAGAATCATAAACATTAAATTTAAAAAAAAATGCGCCTTGAAGGCCAGTTACTTTAGGCGAAAAAAGGTCAAGCTTTTAAATAACTACTGGTGAAGCAATTTTTGCACACACCTTCACACAACATGCAAAAAGTCCATTTCAAAATTTTGTGTGCTAAGCGAATTATTCAAGGTTTAAGGTCGCAAAAATCATTTTTTCGCAAATATCTCATTTTCTGTTGGTCGTACATTTAATTTGTCAGTATGAAAATTGTTCATCTAAAAATTCTCTACAAAAAAAGTTATATACAAATTTCACGCCCAACTAATAGTTTTTGAGATAACGAGCTTTACATTTTTGCAGCAAAGCACATACTCCACTGTGCATAGTTTCTACATAGGATGGGTGTTTCCTAAAAATTTGGACCGAAATGAAAATCATGCTGTAACATTACTAAGCCATTTGATAAGATCTAGTTGGTTTTGGTAGATAAAGTAGGCATTTGTTGTTTTGAACTGTCGTCTGTTGAGTTATCGGTTCACTTGAAGATTTTAAATAATTATCTCGAGAGAATTGGAATTGCAAAGTCGTGTGTACAAGTTTTATGAAGAGAACGCTTATAAACACTTTTTATATGAACATGTTTCAAAATTGACAATCTACAATATTATTCAATGTTTTGAGAAGGGAGTGATTGTTTACAGAAGAAGTGGTTCTGGTCGCAAAGTTGTGAAAATTGCACAAAAGAAACTTAGGCAAATTGAAAATCTCTACTATACCAAAGTGGTCAGATAAAAATGCAAAATGCAATCACTGGATGTGCAAATTTTACCATCATGATTTCATTTCGAATAATAAGTTGTATTTTGACTATTAACAGGAATGATGGATTCTACTTCAGTAACGTTTCTTTCACCGCTGCCAAGGTAAAATTTGCAATAAAAGCAAAATTTGAAGGAAAAGTTCTCATTTGGATAGCCATCTGTCCAAAAGCAATGAGCTCTCCCTTGATTCGCAAATGTGGTTTTACAAACAATTCTTCAACCTGTTTAAATGATGGTATTTAACATAAAACTGATTCCTTAAATTCATAAAAATTATAAAAAAATGAATACATGTGTTTTGGCCTGATCTTGCTAGTTTGCATTACGCCAAGATTATGATCAATAGTTTGAGGAATGAAAACATCAAATTTGTCCAAAAACAGAAGATTCCCTCAACGATTATCAGTTCTTGAGCTTTGCTAAGTGTACAAGACTCAATAAGCCAGTGAAATTGTCATCACTTTCACCCGCATCAGCAACCACACAACATTTGTATCGTGTATATTATCAGGTACAAACTTGGCTGGGAAGAAACTTAAATTCTCAACAGTGAAGATGGACATTTAATAACAATTTCTTAAAGCTAGTTACTATATTACTTCCACCTGCACCAGATGAACTCCTTAATTCTATTTTTTGTACCTGTACAAAAGGTTGTGGTCCAAATTGTGAATGCAAGAAAATAGGATTACCGTGCTCCATAATTTGTGGATATTGTTGTGGTCAATCATGAGAATATGAACAATGTAGAGTAAGATGAGATTGATTCCATCGTTCTTTTGACATCCAATATGACTGAAGAGGATACCTGTATTGAACACGGTAGACCAAGTCATAATCGACAGAAGACGCCAATCAGACGTCATAGATGTTAAAAGTAAGCCGACTCTGATTTACATGGTACAAACTAGAGTGAAAGCTAAAAAACGCAGGATCAAAAGAAAAAACATAACATACAGGACCATAAAGATACCGACAAAAACAAAAAATATAAAGAAAACAGAAGAAAGACTTCAAGATGCAGAGAGATATGAAGATACAAACCAGGGATGTGAAACGTGCAAAGAAAGCATCCAGAAAGCAGCAGAGGAGACGTTGGGTTGGAAAGAAAAGTACAGAACCAGAACCGAATGAATAGTTCGATGAAGAATGTACAGATATAACGAGAAGAATGGGGGAGGATACAAGTACTGAGAAGAGAAGAAAAGAGGAACCATAAAAATAAAAAGGACAGTATGAACAAAGAACTGCACGAGTTAGAGCATTTGAATAAGCAATCAGAAACAAGGAAATTCTACCAGAGGATCAACAGAAGCAGAAAAGAATTCAAACCTAAACATCAATGTGCAACAATCTAGATGGGAACATCCTAACAGAACAAATATTACAAAACAAAGCTAAGAAAGAGCGGTAATAAAGCAATAAAGCAATATAAAGTACTTTCCAACATCCTGTGTGAAAGGCTAAGGCCATATGTAGAACACATCATTAGCACCTATCAGTATGGCTTCTGCAGACAGAAGTTGACAACTACATCCTACACCAAATCTTGGAAAAATGCGTGAATATAATAGATACTCATCAAATATATATTAATTTTAAAAGCCCATATAACAGTATCTCTAGAAATTCCCATACACCTAATTAATCTTATTAAAGAAACACTTGAAATAGAAAGTATGATTAGAATACAAAGTGAATCAACAGAAGAAAGGAACAAAGACAAGGCAAAGCACTATCATGCACATTATTTAACATCACGCTGGAGAAAATAATAAGAGATTCAGGAATTAATACAAGAGACACAATAATAAACAGAAGAGTCCAGATACTAGCTTTTGCAAACGACGTCGACATCATCACAAGATCTAAAAGAAACATGATTGAAACATTTAACCTCATTGAAAGAGCTGCAAATGCAAGTAGCCTAAAAATAAACCACACAAAATACCAAGTACATGCATGCCTATAACCCAACAAGAACCAGAGTACAACAGTTGCAAAGCTTAACAATAGAGGACTACAACATCGAAGGGGTGCAACAATTTACCTACCTGGGTTCTTTAATCGCGTGATAACAACGCCAGCGAAGAAATAAAAAGAAGAATCCACTTAGCAAGCAAAACCTATTTTGGGCTGAGCAGACAGTTAAGATCAGGCAGGTTAACAAGAAAAGCAAAATGCCAATTATATAAAACTTTAATAAGGCCTGTCCTTGTGTATAGATCTGAAACTTAGACCATAACCAAGAAATAATGGAAAATGGGTCATGGTGAAGATGATATGATTTTGAATTGTATTGTCATCACATTCGTAAAGCTGGAACATCTAACATAAGATGGGTAGGACATCTAGAAAGAATAAAAAATAAAGAACCAACAAAAAGAATAACAAAACAAGGACCCTACGAAGACCGAAACTTAGATATATGAATCAGGTAGAAGAAGACATCAAAACTCTGGGAATCACAAATTGGAGAATAAAAATGAGAAACAGGTCAGAATGGAGAAGGACCCTATAGAACAAGCCAAGACCCATCAAGGGTTGTCGTGCTACTGATAATGATGATGATAAAGATAAAAAGACAGTTAAGGGTTGAAACTCGATATCTTAAAAGAATGTACCTAACTACACTACTATGAAGAAAAATATTCGTTCAGTTAGTTCGTACATAAATTTAAAGGTTGTTATAAATATAACTAACATGACTGTATACAATTAATTGTATAAAAAAGATTATAATGATGATAATGATATAAAATATAATCAACAACAAATTTGTTTCAAATTGTAATAATTTTCGTGTTTTAAAACTTATGTCATCTAATCTATTATAACATAGGGCTTCGCGACATCATTTTGAACTCTGCGTTTATCCGAATTGCAAACTTTTTGGTTTATTTAAACCTGAAGGAGTTATTCAAAAAATCTAATATATACTTTCAGATTCTGGAATAAAAAAGAATTACTAAACAACCCTATTCTCTTATAAAGTTTAGGAAGCGCCACTGATATAGGTTCAAAAGAAACCACAGCTAACAATTTTCTTATAACTCCCATACAATGTTTTGGCTCATTTGTTTTTCCATCTATCTAAATGTTGCATCAGATGACAAAGCGACAATTTGCTAGTATGTAACAGGCATATGAATTGCTGCAATTGTTTGGTGATACTCATTTCTATTTGCCCCAGAACTTCTTAATCCAGTGTTTACTATCGTTCCATCACATCCAATAGCCAAGATTTTAGTTATGTCATCATCACATAACTCTTTCAAACAATTGAAATGATTTGTTTTCCAGAACACAATTTTAATTTGCCATGATGGTTTTTCCTCTCTTCTAATTTTACTTTGCTCGCTCAATGTATAAGCTTTAGTTGTCATTCCTACGTCTTTATTATCATTTTGCATAAAGTTCTTTGGTCTATCAAAAAAACCATATTCAATCTTGATGTTCTTCTTTAAACAATTGTATTTCTTGTGATATTCTTTTATTTTATGTATAACTTATTGGTCTGACACTACAGAAAGAGATGCATCGTGCCATATTAGTTTTTTTCAATATATCACTTATTATTGGATCTTGATCCTTATTCTCTTTGAATAAGTAAATAATTTTTCATCACACCCACATCCCTTTTTTTTTAATTCCGCAAGTGCACCAAAAATCTCACAGTCTGTATTATGTTGAGTTTTTGGTATATTGAATATTAAAGTGTGTTCTAACAAGTGTCATGATATTAAAAATGTAGTGATATTTGGAAATGATATAAAAAAAAGAGAGTAGGAGACGATGATTATTTTTGATGGATGTAATGACAGAAGATAATAAATTAGTATTGTCAAGAAAATAGAGTTTTCTTTATAAAATTAAGAACCACACGAATGAAAAGAAGGACCCTGAGATAAAGAGCTCTCCAATCATAACACAAGTTTACCTTTTTATGCATGTATCACCCACCAGATAATTAAAGTTAGACTTATAAAATAATAAAAGATCATAAATGTTCATACAGTGGGTTCAAGTAAGATGATGCTACATGTTAGAGCTTGTTGAGTTTGAAAATTGATCAGCTTGCAGGTAGAAACCCTAAAAGGTTTTGAAAACAATTTCGTTTCAGCCTAATAAACATGTATTAGTAAAAACATTCTACTTTATTATCTAAAGGTAAGATCAGTTCTTTGTATCTTGTACCAGTAAAAGTGTGATCGATGAATCTGCAAATACGACAAAATTACAAAACAAAAAATTGAAAACAGGACAAAAAAATATTAAAATACACATTTCGACAAGTAACGACCCTTAATTATCTATCCATATGTATAAAGTGGAACAGAAGTGGTTAAAACCACAGCAGAGGCATTATCATTTTGATTATATATAAAAAGAAATTAAAAACTTAATATTCTATTTATATTATTACTGAATAGATATTTGATCTAAAAATAAATTTCTCAGGATTGTTGATGATAAATATAAGATTATACTGTTCTAATTAAGTAATTAATAATATATTTTGAAAAGCTCTATTCATGATTATGGCTTATATTTATATTTTCAATATCTACACAATTATACAAAGAACTTTCTTAAGTGATTTAATGTAAGGGGTTTAATAATCTGAACTCTTTATATACATACCTATGCGATTTCCAAAGTTATTTACATTTCCACTCTTGAAACACAGAAAGGTTTGTTCTTTTATCTAATCAACAACTGCCATTAAAGCTTTTTAACAAAGCTTAGTAAATGTCAATTACGATATACTGTGGTGATTAAATAATGAAACCAAATAATCTTTTAATAAAATGAAAACTTTCCATTTTTAATCAAAACAAAAGGTTTAATTTTGTGACAAGCAAGAAGTAATTCCTTCAAAACAACTTGTTTTTGTAAGACGGTACATTTTCTAATAATTTCTAAACAAAATAAATTAATATCTACTATTTATAAAGCACATAATATGAAAACAGTATTTACATTTGACGTAAGAAATGAAATACATTGTTTATAAATATTGATATCGACTATTGTGAAATCATCATAATGTAGAATAATAAAATATTACACAGACAAACTTTCAAATAATACGATTCCATGTTCTAATGTAATAAAACATAATTTTATTTCATAATATCAATGTAAGAAAAATATGGAAAGAGTTTAAATAAGAAATTTAAATTTCCTCGAGATTGATTTAACGCATTACTAACCATGTGAACTAAAACTGTCACAGGGCAGAATTTCTTAAACTGGGAGTCGCAAAATAAATAAAATGGGTCACAATATAAGAATGTACAAAGATGTTTGGGAAACATAATTCACAAGCATTTTTTTATTTTTGAGATTTTTTTTCTACCATAAGTCTGTCGTTTCTTTTGTGTAATATTATCAAACAACAAACATCGCTCCATAAAACATCTTTTGTTCCAAATAATAAATAATATTTTTAACTATAGATTTGTAATAAGAGCAGGGCATGCAAGTTGTATACATACAGTCATCCATAAAACTAATGTCCTAATTACAGATGAATAAATAAAGATACTTACTTTAATGTAGAAACCTTTCGTTTCTACATTAGTACAAGAAAAATTAGTTGTCAAACTGAAAAACTTGACAAAAAAGATTAAAAGCTTTTGAGGTTGGAATATTATTTTTATGGGTAACTGTACATTGCACAAATTCAGTTTTAAAAATTAAGTTTCCATTTGTAACACCAACTGTGAGTGCCTAGTTCTGAGCTTCTGACTTGATGTTCAGGTTATGAACTTGAAATAGTCAAGTTAATTTGAGTTACATTTAAGTTTGTGTTCGTGTTTGATGGTGTTTAGTAAGTTTCAGGGGGTTTCAAAGAAGAACTTTTTTCCCACTTCCAGGACCTTAAATAAAACTCTATAGAGAGGTTTAGGAAAAATATCTTAAACATTCTTTGTCCATAGGATGAAAACCTGTTGCCGTTTTCAGGGTTAGGAGATTTTGTTCACTTTTTAATTTTGTCGTCTGGGTCACTGGATAAAATAGAAAAAAATAGACAAAATGAACAAAATCTAGAAATTGAGTTTTCAAATTTTAATGTCACTGGATTATGGTGCGTTCAAAACAGACTTCTAGAGAGCCTCCTTTTAGCTTGATTTGTAAAGCTTCTGGGAATCCCTCTGTTAGAACAACCTGGATATCTGTTGCAGCATTGTTAAAAGTGCAAAATATTAAGGATCTGTGTAGTATTGGCTTTTGCTCCTTGCTAAAGATGCAGGGTATTCCCAAACCATCCCTGCCATTCATTCTATAGTATGTTACTAGAACCAGTATTAGATATTTTTGCTTCCTAAAACCATTTTCTCAATGTTTTTTCTACAAGGCTCCCATAAATCTCCAATTGTATCAGTGTTTTTGCTATTGTTCAGGTAGTGGCAGCATAATACTATGAGGTGACTCTAGAACTTTGCATAATAATCTATTAATCAAAGTTCGATTGTCATTTTAAAAAAATCGGTTAATCGATTATTTGATTATTCCATTAACCCATTATACAGATTAATAGAAATCAAGCTATCTGCGGCTGTTAATCAGTCGATTATTAAAATTGCCATAGATGACGTTTGGTGTCCCAGATTCAGAACTGCCTGCCTGATGTAAGATATTCAGTTGTAACTTTTCCGACATGCTTATTTGATTTAATTTTGTGAATAATACTATGGTGAAAACAAAATTCAATTGTTATATTTGCTTCGACACAAAAAATTGAAAAGTTCAATTCCTTTTTTCCAGAAAAACACTGTTGTGACATGTCTTTCAATTTAATTCTATTCTTATCGACATGCCGTATTACAATCTTCCTGACAGATATCATCTTTGATACTATTTTTAGCACTTTATATTTTCAAGGTTATGAGGAGTTTCTTCCTTCGGTTGCGTACAGAATCAAGAACACATCTATTTTATTGTAGATAGGCAAAGCACCTACTCCTACCTACCTTCTTTCTGCTTACTGACATCAGGAATACACAGTTTATGAGTAATAATAAAAGCAACAATAGATTTAGATCGAACAATTTTAGTATTACTGAGTTATTGCTTATAAATTTTCATAAAGCCTCTTGGTTTATTCAAGTATAATAATTCATTGGACTAGAATCTGATTGGCAAAAGGCATGTGGTGCCAAGAGTATCGATTCCAATTCGCGATTAAGCAAGGTTAAAGCACCTCGACTTATTTCAACTATGTAAACCATCATCATTTGACTCAACTCCATTGCACATCACAAATTATTAAAAAGCAGATAATACAGTTTGTTCAAGATTTAATATAATTTATATTATCTGTAAAGAAGAGAATTTGCTAATTCAGCTCGTTCAAGCATCCAACAGGTTTGTTGTTCAGTATTGTTGGAATGTGAATGTCTATTGTGAAATAAAGACCAGAAGCAGTTTAAAAAGGTTTGGACAAGCCAAAGTGAATGACAGAACCCAAACTCTAGAAACAGTAAAAACAACAGAGTCACAATGAGATAAATAGAAATGATATTGACTATATTTTATTATTTTGTGCATGTGGTTTGAAAAAGAAAAAAGATTATGTACCCCCCACTTCATTTTGAATATGTCCAAAGTAAAATCTTTATACTTCAAAGAATTCAGTCAATCTGAAAGACATTCAAACAAACCTCAACTTGTAGTAGATAGCAACGGACATTGCTTTTAGTTCATGTTGCTTCTCCTCAGTTTTTTTCACACCAAGAAATGACAATGAGGTGTCAGCATCCAATTTCTCAGCCGATACTCAGTTAAATAATAAGCTCATGTTGTACATCTTCCCAAGTTGTTCTAGATCTTAAAAATCATCGATCCATGATCACAAATCAATTCTACATCGAATAAGTTTTTTGAAAGTTCTTTCCATCATTTCTTGATTTGATTTCTTTCCATGATTTTTTTTAGCATTAATTTCTTATCTTACTGTTCCCCAAGAGAGTGAGGACGATAGCATGCAATATCTTACTACACTATCAATCTTTGTTTTGTCATATATTTTACTGTCATGGTCTCTTTGCACTATAGCTGCTGTACAAGAATTTGATAATTTGGACAAATTTTGACTGGCAAAAACCCTAAGAGTGTCATGTTATTGCAAATTAAATTTCTAATAAACACTGTCTTTCAAATTTTAGATAGTTCTACAAATAGGCAAGATATAGGCAAAAATTATTTTTAGAAAATGATAATTTTTGCCGATATTTCAAAAGTAGGCCATGATATTCAAATTTTGTTTTCACATTTAATTTCAGGATAAGAAAGTAGCCTATAGTCAAGAAAGTCATTTTGTTGTTATCATCAGTAATAAACCAGATACCTCGCAATGACGACCAATTTCATCCACCCTGTACAATAATTGTACATAAGCATAACTTACACCTATTTAATTAAACAAGCATTACAGAGCAACATTTAGATTTGGATGGTATTGTTGTATTGACTACTCACAGCCTAAGCATTCCTACATTACAAGTGATAAAGCATACAATTTCAAATTTCTAAGATCTTAATGGCAAAGCTCAAAGTTGAATGTTTTATGAGATTCATTTGATAAAAAGTCTAAACTAGTAATATAGAATTTAACAAATTCTTATAAACCACATAGTTAAAACATAGTAAACATGTGTACATTTATCCTTGAACCCCATTCATAATCAGAACAAAATACTCCACAATATTTGAATCATAATAAGAAAAATAGCCTTAGAACTGTAATTGCAATCATACAGGGTGTCCTATGACTCGATTGGCATAGCTTAAAGGTGTGTTCCTTAAGTAATTTCAAGTCCAAGATACCTAATAAATATATCTGAAACTCAATAGTAACAAAGTTATGGGCAATAGCATTTTCTGTACAACAAATGGTTTGGTTAATTATTATGCATTTTTATTGTTTTGTCCCATTGTCATTACAACTGATTCTTGTTTGAGGTTTATCTTGCATTATTTTTGCCGCTGATGGTTACATTTGCAAATCAAGAATATGCCGACATTCACTTTATCTATGGATACTGTGAAGGAAATGCAAGAGTGGCAGTGGAGGAATTTTGACGGAGGTTTCCAGAACAAAGAATACCTAGTCGAAGTGTATTCAGCAATATGCATCGCCAGTAGACAGAAACAGGTAGGTTTTCCCAAAGCTCAAGGGCTTGTTGAAGAGGAAGTAATTCTTAATACGACTGAAACCAGCCCCTCTACTAGCGTACAAATTTCCGCGCATCTTTTTTTGCCTTGAAATTACCTAAGGAACACACACCTTTGAACTAATGTATACAATGTATAATAAAATTTATTGACACCTTCCAGGAATAATTAAAACAACATTTACTTGGAAACGAAATTAACCTTGTTATTCTTGTCTTGTCTTAGAAAGACATAAACTGATATGATATTCAACTGATTAGCTAAAATTTCCCTTATTTATTTTGTTCAATTTAAACAGTTTCAATAAATACATGACACGAGACATTAATAGATAAAAAGAAAAATTAATTATATTTCCTTACCTTTAATGTAGCTACTGCACAATAACTAGTATGCGGCAAAACTTCAACAGGTTCTTTAAAAATAACCTTGAAAGGAACATTAGTGCCATCAGAATTAAACTTAGTTTTATTCGAAGCCACAATATTGTTAGTAGACACATGAACCAATTCGATATCAACATCATATTCAGCAGGTCCATAAATAGATCCATATAGGCCATATCCAGCAACGAAAATGCGTTTGTCAACTTGAAAACGAATACGATCACTAGCTCCACTGTATCCCCAACGGCTTTCAACTTCACCAAAACGGCAGCAAATAGATTCGCTTCCAGTCATGCAACAGCGTGGCTTATCTGAAAATTCTGAATCAGGCTTTGGATTGAGATTGAAATATAAAAATAATTGAACCATCTGTTTATCAGTTAATATACCATTTTGTGCTGGTCCAGCAGCAAATTCTTGACTGGTCATTAAAGGATAGCGAATAAGATTAATACAGTCTTTTAATACACCGCGTCGATTATCTACATTAAGCACCATAGCATTACGACGACATTCTGCTTCGGACCATCTCATTACAGCATCATATAAAACAATCTCTCTAACACGAAGGGTGTCCCGGGATAAAACAGATTCAAGAGTCTGATAGTCAATTTCTAAGAAACAATCAGCATTCAGACAAGCTTGGGTATGTCTATCAATTACATCAAAACATTGTGTAGCAAGCCTCGGAACATCAAATAATCTAGCTTGCGTCAATAACAAAAACGCATTATCTTGCGTTAAACCTTCTTGTAGAAAAGTTACGCACCGCTCTTCTAGAGCATCAACTGCATATTTCTTAGCTGCATATAAAGTTGCCATTACAGTATCCCCCGTTATATGTACTTCATCAGTGTAAATAAAACGTAGCAAATTACGGAATGCACAAGGTTCCACATCAGGTATTTCTATATGATTAGATCGTGTAGCTAACATTCTATAAAACATTGCTTCAAATACATTACTTCCGATCGAAAGAATAAATTTGTGAGCAGAAACGTTTTCGTTTTGACTCCCAACAATAAAGGTAACATCGGACATGATCTTGTTAAATAACAAGAATTTTAATCTACCCAGAACAGAAGTATGGTCCAGTTGCCAATTGTCTTCGTCAGAAGGCTGCCTTTTCAAAGCGGGGTTATTAATTGGCGTGTAACATAATGTTTTCTTGTTCCTGTTGTCATTTTCTTCATCATTGTTTATCGGTGCACCTCTGGGTTGAGATTGAATTTCAAGATTGCCAGTGCCTTCACCACCAGGGCTGGAATTGGAGGCAGAATTGGAGCCAGAATTGGAACCGGAATTGGAATCACATTCAGCCATTCTGCTGTTTAATGTATTAAGCTCAAGCGTACTGAAATTTTAAATATCAACAATATTCAATGTTATATAAACAAAGTTAGTATAGTAACACTTACTGTAAATATTAGCACCTTTCCTTAACCGCTTAGTTATTTTGAAATTGTTATTATAACTGATAACAAATATCACATTTAATATCGAACTGTACCGTGATTACCGAGATTATTTTTAATAATTTGCGCGCATTTGCAATAAAAACTAACAACAACTTCTCCGTACGATTACTCCGACGGTTGTGTTTAAGCCAAGGTTACAAGGAGAACAAATGAGAATAATCAAGAATTAACGCTTTTTGGTTCGTAGTGCGCATGCGTCACATCAAGGATGGTGTATAGCTCATTTAAGATATATATTCTTACTACTGCAGTTTATAATAACGGTTAGTTTTTGAACGTTTTGAAGATTCAATAATTTTATTAAATACTAGATTTTAGTTATAAAATAAATAAAAGAAAGCCGTAGATTAGTAGCAATTAAAAGATGGTTGTATACGTTTCTAACACTAATTTAAGTAGATACCACGTAATATACAAGATAATTTAAAAATAAATACCAATAATAAAGGCCGCTTTACAGTTGACAACTTTCATTTTTAGGAAAAATATTTCACTTTAGAGTTAACAATTTATACTAATTCTACATGAAATCTTTCTTGCAGTTAGAATTGATAATTACTAGAAACTAATAATAATATCTGTATAATTAAGTTTAAATACATATAGTTTACTGTTGAGTAGATTTGTTTGCCTATAATTACTGCATAAAATTATAATAGTAAGATAGCAATAAAAAAAGTTACTAAATAAGTCCCTAAATTGCATCTGCAATTCAATAAAGATCAACTCCTAACGCATGTGTGCAACTAAGTTGTGGATATTTACTCATTTTAAATGTAGATATTACATTGATATAGACAGCAGTGATAAAAAGATGACTCCAAAATTTTAAAAAACTTGCCAAGAAAAAGAACTCTGAAATTGATTCTGGTTCTCTTGTAGTCTAGATCTGCAGGGTGTTCCTAAACTGCATTAAAAGCTTCGGGTAGACTTCTTCCTTTATGAGGCCTGAACGCAAATCTGCAACCAGAATTTTTCTTTGTCGCTTAGTTTTGTTGTACGCCGATGAAGAAGTTAACGCCTTTAACATTAAATTACAAGACATCGGGCAATTCAATCTAACAGAACATTTATCAATTCAATAGGTGAACTTATTAGAAGAAAAGATTACCACTATAAGTGCATTAACTATTAACGTTTTGTTTTTAGAGAGGGTGTTAAGAATAAGTTTTAGTAAAAATAGACGCGGCAATCATGCAAACACTGTTTACTTGGATGAATCTAATCAATTGTTTACATCATCATTTATCTGTCACATTTTGACATTTGTGGTTAGCTGGCGTTACATATGCATTTCGTAATTTGAGTTTTTTGAGCAGTTGCTGTTTGTTGTTGAGTTATTCCTTAAGTATTTCCTATTGTCTTTGTTAAAATCTTTATCGGGTTCTGTTCCTGTTTACTGCTGACTTGGTAGTTTCCGTTTTTCCTTTTTTTGGTATGTATTAATTCTAGTTTTTGTATTTCAGGTTTATAGTTTGGTTTCGCTTTAATTTTGTTATGGAGTATGCAATAAATGAGTATACCGACATGATTCTGATTCTTGGGCAATGTAATAGAAATTACAATGAAGCTGCCAGGCAGTAATGTATAGCTAAAAAATAGTGCTTTCCTCATCAGTCAACATCTACAATTCCTGCATTTACATCACTTAATCTGTCTTGTACTTACCTGCATTTACACCACTTAATCTGTCTTGTTCTTAATGTGATATTTAATATTCGTTATTAGAATTACATACTATCACTTGCTTTTTCAAAATTCTCACGAACAGATTCAAACTGATAAGATTTGAATTCATTTTAAAATGAAACACAAATAAATATCATTCTAAAAATAAACAAACAAATTTTAATTTGGACGTTCGACTTAAATTTATAAAGGTTTATTGGTTAAAATTGAAGATTTAAAATATGAATATTTCACCCTTAAATATTTACGGTAACAGTCTTAAACGCTTACTGAAAGAATCCACATAATATAACAGAATTGACATGTAGTTGTTGCAACGTGTAATTTGATCTATAAGAGTGCAATAATAAATCGGTCCCTGATACAATGCTGCAGATAGACACAACACAGCTGGCTTGCGCTTTGACGTCATACTCAAATCTTTAAACAGCAATATTTACATAATTGTTCCTAGTATCGAAACGGGACTTAGACCATTCGAATTCCATTTCAATGACCTACAAAAATATGTTAAAAAATAAATTACGATTTTTGTGTTGTGATCCCCTTTAATAAATTTCGTATTGAAGTTATTACATCCCTAAGTTAATTTTGAATAATAGCATATTCAAGATTTTTTGCCATGATAAAAATCATGCAAGAAAGTAGTTCCCATTTTATAATAAACTGTAAATAGGATTTGTAAACGAACAACTACGTAATACAAATACAATGTGTTGTGTGTGTGCGCGCGCGCACGCGCGCGAATTTTGATATTCAATTATTATTTGTTATAATTATTAATTAATATTTAGTTTCTCTTGCTTTCTCACGGAAGGTCTTTATACATGACACTTATTTTTTTGTTAACAAGAGATGTTGAAGTAATTTTGTCATATAATTATAAAATTGTCACGAAACCTCCAAGAAGCTGACTTTACAAGTTTGCATTTCTGCAATCATTTGAATAACTCATGTTTTCTAACAAAACATTACACCTTGTAAGTGGAGTCATCTTTTTGTGCAAATAAAACTGTTTGTATGACGATTCTCACTGGAGTTGTTTTCAAGCAAGCAAGGGTGTAACTTCGTAATTGTGTAGAATTTAACGTTAATAAAACAAGATCAATTAGTAAAAAATTTTATTAAATTCAATAATCAAAATTTGCGTGTTTTGTTTTTTGTTTTTTTTATGTTTCATCTACATATGTAACCTGAATCATCCAGTAATAATAAACACAATATTAAATATTTTAGAATTTATTAAAGTAATAAAATTCATTACAAAAATACAACTAGAACTCTTAGAATAATATAGCACTTGTTTACCAAACAGTCTTATTTTGAAACAGGTACTGATTATTATTTCATTGAATATGAAATAATTTATGGCACGATCGCTTAATTAGTATCAGATATTAGATACTAATTGAAAAAGCTTATTTAATAAATATTAACATAAACACATATTTACATAAACAATATCAAGAATTCTTAGTTTTTAAACAGCTTAGTCAAAAATAGTTAACAATAAGGAACAATAGAAAAGACTGTATGTGTATATACCTCTAAAAATAAAATCTAAAATATCTACAAATCTAAACTTAAGTATTGGATTGCATATTATATCACAAATGCTCAACGTACACTAGATAATGTTAATTTTTATTCTTTGTTGTTAGTTCCTTTAATTTGGCCATTAATTGCTGTTAATTTTGTTAAAGTTTAAGATTCTCAAGTATTTTTAAATATACTAATATGCTTCTATGGCCATGGCAATTGCTAGTCCAGCAGGGGTATACATTGAAACAATTCCTTTTGTTAAGCCTAATCGACGTAAATTATGAATCAGTGTGACTACCATTCGAGCCCCTGTAGCACCGATTGGGTTACCAAAAGCAATTGTTCCTCCAGTAACATTTACTCTAAATGGGTTTATTTGTAAAGCTTGCATAATTGCTACAGTCTGAGCAGCATAAGGCTCATAAATCTCATACAAATCAACAGTGTTTGTGTTCCAGTGAAGTGCACGAAACTGTAATAAAATTTAGTACAAGATAAGAATGTAGAAAAATAAGGTTTAAGTTTACCAATTTTCGTATTGCAGTAATTTGTCCATTTCCAAGATCATGTAATGACACTGACACTTCTACAAAACCAACTATACGGGCTATAGGTTGTTTTAAAAAAGCAAGTGAGCTTCTACCACTACAAACAAATAGTACAGCAGCTCCATCAGCATACTGAGCAGAATTACTAGAGGTAATAGTTGGAGTCTACAAAACTTAAATCGTTACACCTGTAGTTAAAAAGACAATAGTTACATATTTACCAGGTAATTTGGGTGGACCTTTAAAAGAGGAAGACAGCTACTTATGGTACGATAACTTTCATTAACTCTACTAACAATAGTTTCATCTTTAGTTACATTGTTGAAGGCAATAATCTGCTCTTCAAACACCTTGTCATTTAATGCTTTTAAGGACCTTTCAATTGATTCCATGGATTGTTCATCTTGAGAAACTCTGTCAATTTTATGAACATATGAAAACTGCTCACCTATAATACAAAAGATGTATGGTATATATAAAACTTAACTAAATAGTGTAAATAAAAATGTATTTAAAGGACAATAATAAAAACTACAAATTGATATACCTTCTTTAAGATGATTTATTTCTGCAGGATATTCTGTTAACCCACCAACAACTAATCCTTTTTTTACAGGAGTGTCAAAAATGGCTATTTCTTTTTTATAAGCTTCATTAGAATTCTCATATAGTTTGAAATTACAGGGAAACTGGCTTGAACTTTCTTGTCCTCCACAGATAACAAACTGAGCAACATTACATTTTATATCCTTGTAACCACGAATAAGTGCTCTAAAATTAAATACAGGATACAATACATTATTCAAGAAGTTGGAATCAAATAAAAAAAAAATCTTTATTGCCGAGTACTGTAAACAGCAATACCAAAAGTTCTTTTTATTCCCTGTATGATGACTATTCTTGATCATATTTTGACTCATGCCTGATATGAGAAAAAAATGAAAATTCAAAATTTTTTCCAAGTAAGCACAAAATTTAGAAAACTTAGATTTTTTTTATTCCATTGCAAATTCTTATCTTTATTATTAACAATTAGAACTTAGAAGTTCATATAAGAATTTTTGTCTTACTTTAAACTGGATGCACAATCATGTTTAAGAATATAGGAAGGTACTGAGGCAGGAAAATCAGCCTCTTTATGAAGTAACTCAGCTGGATTTTCAACATTCTCGGACTTTAAAACCTTAAACAGTAAATTAATAAAATAAACCACTAGCATACCAATCTTTTGAAGTAAAGTACCTGACCCATATAGACTTTGTCAATGAGATCATCTGTAATACCAAGCTTTGAAAGGGCGCCTCTTATTAAACCAGCACCTAGTTTATGAGCTCCATACGATTTGAACTGCCCATTCATACTACCTATAAATATTTGTTTTTTAACCAAACTGTATTCTTAAGTTGTAAATAATCTTACTTACCAACTGCAGTTCTATAAGCACCTATAATATAGACATCGTCAGGACAAGGTACACCTAACATATTAAATTTTGTTCCAGCTATAATATCCATTCTTTGTAAGTTTCATCTGAGAAAAGACAAATTAATATAAATAAAATTAATACACATAAATATATGCATTATCTCCTTGAAAGTAAATCAAGATTCCGTAATGATTTTGCAGGATAACAAACAGTATCCTTTATTTCGTTTTAATTTAACAAGGATGAGCATATAAAATACAATAGACTCAGTTCCATAAAGCTGTGACATAGTTAACTATTTTCTTTTCTAAATTGTTCTGAATTCCCTTGGATTTTAACAATTAGAAAAGGAATTTTATTGGATTTTATATTTTTGCATCTTCCATATAGAAAATCTACAATACAAGGTAAGAAAACAAATAAAGTAGAACAAGGAATGGCTTTTCGTGGAGCTAATTTAAAACACTGGACTGTCTAGTATAAAATCCATTCTATTCCACAGCTGCAAATACCAGCTTTAACAAGCACAGAGATTTAGAAGATTCAAACATATTTAATCAAAGTTCCAGATTCTAAATACCATTTCGAGCTTTCCCACATCCTATTCCCATGGTTGATGAATAACATAAAAAGATGTCGAAACATGCAACTTTAGTGAAAATAATTGTAGCCAAAATATAAAAAGAATGAAGAATCCTTACACATACCAGAACATAATTCCTTTATATGGTGTCCCTGTAATGGACAGCATACAAGTTCCCGAGCCTCTTGAAACAGTACACTTTAGGATATAAATTTTGACTTAAGAATCTGGTGTATAAATAGGTCTCAAGGATATCCGGGATACTTCTCTTAAAATGGCCCCTAAGATCACATGGTTAAGTTTGATTCATGATGTAAGAATCACCCTGTATAGGGGTAAGCAATCCACAGTTAGCGATAATCTATTTTGTACACTTGATATCTTTACTAATGTAAGATGATACTGTATCATACATAATCAAAGCAGGTATCTCATATTCTTCAGTCATAGATTCTTTGTAGTTTTCGATTTATGCCCAAAAGCAATGATTTATACATTCTATTGAGTTTAAAGCAATATCAGGTTGTAATTGTATAAATAAAGGGCTACTGTACTAAAAGCTTCTACTAAAGTATAACCAGGTCTTCTAAGCACCGCATTACGAATACAGCGTGATCTACGTCGTTAAATGTAACTAACTTTTGTAAATAAAATAAACGATCCCTTCCGTAGGTTTTCTATAGATAAAAAATCAAAATCGGGACATTTTTAATATTCTGAGAAATATTGTCGAGACAAGGACACGAGTCAGTCATCAGAACAATAAACAAGAAAAGTAATAACACGCATTGAGCAACGTGATTTATTTAAATCAGGGATGTTATGTCTGTTACAACTGTATTAGATCTATTACATTTACATGTTATCTATTACCCTATTACAATAATACACGGATCTGTTACATTTAAATTTTTATTCAAGGCATTAATTAGGTTGGTTTAAAATAATATTAGATCAGCAAATTTTAGCGATGAAACAAAACAAATAATGTTCGCGCTGAATTTTAGATTTTGCTTATCGTACAATTTTAATAAGAATTAAAAGGTTTATTTATTAATCTGTCACATACTCCTCGCTTTATGTTAAGATTTTGTTTTAATTCTGGTCATGTACAAGTAATCTATTACAATTTTATAGGAATCTGTTACATTGTTAACGTCAAATTTAGTACGAAGTACGCTTTATAACATCCCTCATTTAAATGTACAATTTCCTAGATTAGAGTTTGTTCTGTCAAGCACGCTTAGGTGGTATAAAGAAGAAATTATATATGTCATTTGACAGATGTAATAGAATATTAAATTTATTTAGCAATAAAGATTAAATTACTAATGACAAATTAATAAATACTTACTTAATGTTTCCCAAAAATAAACACTACTTTTGATTTTTTTCACAGAAGGTCGTTAAAACTGCAAAGTGGTGCGCAAACCGCCAAAAAATTGCTGCCAACGGGAATAGTAAATATACCATGACCAACATTATAAAAAGAAAGGTACTAATGGTGTGTAAGGTAAGTAATATAAATAAATATAATACCTAGGTATTCAATATAATTCAATATGAATATTTTACTTACAATCAATTGTAAACAGTTCTTTTTAATACTTTAACATCTTTCAATATTCTTAAAAATAAAGATAAACAATAATAAAAGTTACCAATATGAAGCAGACTTTTTGGAGCACACTGTATAAAAGGAGATATGTTTGTTGGTGTAAAAAAATGAGGTGAATAGAATTTTGGATGTTTTGATTTAATTTTTTGAAAATTTTTATCATACATTAGCAATAATAAGGTGTAGTTTTAAGTAGCTAACACAGTTTATTTATCAAAAGTGTATTAGTTTAGCTTCTGACATATGACAATGGCACTAGGTTTACTTTGTTGTTTGTTGGAGTATAATTTGGCACTTTCCAATTTGGTTCCAAACGGGGCAAAAACCTGCACAAGTAATGGAGCAAAACTCTGCATGTGAGTTTTTGCCCCAATACCAGATCATGGTGTATTAGCTAATTTTCATATAAATCTTTTGCCAACAGCAGGTCAGAAGTTAAAAATACGACTTTAAATAGTCGGTAACTTTTTCAAACGTTAACTTTCTTATTTACAAATGCTGATCTTGTATGAATCAATCTGGTTTCTTTTTGAATTTTATGTATTTTGTTTTGTTTTCATTTACTTTTAGTCCCATTTTGTTTGTTTCACTTTCTAAATTCTTGAAAACTCTTACTAATTGAAAGGCTCAGTGCAAAACTGATCAGCTCTATTTTTTTTAAATTTTATAGTATTAACAAAAGACAAATAGATTTTTAATTCGAAAAGGTATTCAGACAATTCCAGTCATAGTAATATTTTTTATTATAAGCCTCCGAGCTGTCCAATTCTTACATCAAAATATGTGTAATCACAATCCACACAAAAAGTGATTTTTGCTAAAAATTGGAGCTGACTGGTTTCTTGCATTAAGCCCTTTAATTCTTGTTAGAATCTTGCTATTATGACAATCATCAGCATAAGCAATTATTTGGCTTTCTTTATTCCTTGACAGTCAGTTTTTCTCACTATTCTCTCTAAGATAAAAGCGTTGTTGAAGATATGTCTTTTTGCCGCACTTCTGTTCTGGGATATTTAAATCCTGTGTTGTTTTAAATAGTTTGTCTTTTCTAACTCTGTCAAGAGCTTGTTAGAAATCAATGAGCAATAAGTGTAGTTTATTATCAATTATTGGTTGATTTGCTTTTCATAAAAAGTAAAAACAAGCTGGTAATTTTGAATTATTTCTTTTATGTATTTTGCAAGCCTTTTCTGTATTAATGTTAAGAAGATTTTATATGTTACATTACGTAATGTGATTCCTATGTAGTTACAACAGCCTTTTATATTCCCCTTCTTCAGTATTGGTACAATGAGACCTTCTCACCACTCTTTCGCCATTTGTTCAGTTCTCCATATTTAAAGTATTAGCTTTTTGGTCACCATTCTTTGTAATTCTTGCACATAGTATACCATCTTTGCCCGACAACTTTCTATTTTTTAGACTGCATAACCTACTAGTTTATGATAACCCGCAAAGTGCAGAGAACCAAAATCTTTCAAATTTGAAATAAATCTGGAAGATACATTTCATGGTTATTTCTGTTGGGTTTTATTATTTTGCATAAACTTAGTTTATATAATCATTCAAACACTTCTCGATGGTTATTATGAGTAAAAATAGCAGCTGTTGTGTTGAATTTGATTTTTATTGTTTTAATTAATTTCTAAGTCATTTAATTCACTACTGTCAGTCTTACAAATCAAACAATTTTTGTTTTTAAGTAAACAATCTCACATAATAGCTGCTATTAAGGCTCAAGTTGCTCGTACCTAACAACATAAGATTGCTATTTTATCAGGCATCTTGTTGATCTAAGTTTCCCTTTACTTCACACCAGTTATGGAACACTGCAAGAGCTACTAGCTCAATTATGACCCGCATTCGTTTATTCATTCTGTGTACAAAAAATTGTCTTTTGTTTCCGTCACACAAGCCCAGATGTTTCATCTTCATTAATAATAAACTCGGAGAGCTCTGAATGAATAAATGAACATGCCTGAAATGGAAAATAATAATAAAATTATAAATTTAGTAATAATTTTACTATAAGAATGGATTTAGGAGAGTTTAAGATTTTGATTTGAGCTCTTGATTCTTCTAATGTCACTGATCAATTTGACACTCACTATTTTGAGATTAATAATAAATAAGGTAGTAGTAGATATTTGCAAAAATTGTTTGGTGATCTAGTACACCCAAGTAGCTCTAGGTAAAATAAAACAAAGAAATATTTTGAATCAAATTTTATTGCATCACCCCCATTACAAAAATAAGGTTGCCATTTCATATATAGACAATTTACATTAAACAATGGCAAAAAATATTACATTTAAATTGATAGTATAATATTTGTCATGTATATTACATAGAAAACATAAAATTAAGTAGAAATAGAGAAATTTTAAATAAACTCGAGTAAGAATGGCAATAAGAATTAAAAGAAAAGAAAATCAGTAATGAATGACATCTCTTTCATGTTTCTTACATTTAGATTTATAACATTGATTCAATAATTATTTACAATATTATATTAAAAATCAATTACTATAACATAATAAAGCATAATAGTGAATTAAACTAAAATCGAATAACAATTTTCTTCTTAAGAAAGTTATTATGAGGTATTAAATATTAGTTCTTTACATAGTAAAAAACATTTTTGATTTGCTATAATAGGTTTTAATTATGTTAAAAGAGTGGACATTTCGAGATGTTGGCAGTTAAATTACTGATATTTATACTTTAGAATCTCAGTCTTAAAAGTGGCGTGAAATAAAAGGCGTGTTTTTACTGTTAAAAATCATAAAGGGTGGTTGGATATAAAATACAAATAATAAAGCAGTTACTACATTCAATAAAGATTTTTAAAAATCAAAATGCTACCATTACATCAATTTAAATAAATTTAATATAAAATCACTATCTTTGGTGGTGGACAGTGAGTATCAGTCAGGAAATTTAACTACTTGATTTAGGAAATAAATAATTTAAAAATTTCTTGCAAACTTCAAATCCAACGAAGCAGGCAGCATTGGCTGGAAATGCTCTCAACAATACTGGTACAATACCTTTGTATAATGCAAGAGGTCCTTCTTTTCTTAATAGATCTCTTGCAACATCACGTAAACCATTAGGATATGTACCTTCAGGTGCTAGAACATTTTATTATTAATTAATTATTAAGAATCAAATTGATATGTAGATACGTTGTATACCTGTTTGTAAACGACTTTTCAATACATCTGCTGGCATTCCAATTAACCAATTTGCAATTCCAGCTGAGCCACCAGCAAAAATTGTACCTAATATGCTAATTTCAGTTTTTCCATGATCTGTCAAATAATCTTTAAGACCTTCATAAGTTAAAAAGTATAATCCGCTAGCAGGAACATCTGAAAAGCACAATAAGAACAAAGTAAGAATTTGCAAAGGTTTATTGGAGAAATTTCAAAATTATTACAAAACCAAGACAATTTGTGTTGGTTAAACACAATTTAATAAACATGGCTTTGTCAAAGCATCTGTCATAATATAAAAACAAGTGATCAGTTGTGACAGAATCCTGTATTCCAACATCAAACTGTAACATCCAAAAGTTGTTATAATATTTAAACTTGCAACACCATGGCATATTGGCTTTTGTTACGGTTTGGCGTTCTGATAAGGGGCTTTGTTACAAATGTGTACTTACTTTAAAAGAGCATATGTTATGGTGGGAAAATCCAATACAAGAAGTTAATTTATCATTCTTAAATCAACTGTTTGAATTCTTTTCAGTCTGGTCTCTGACCAAATATTTACTAGATGAGATGTATTATAAGCAACTTGTTTGTATCCAACATACTTGTGATTTCTATGTGAAAATGAACCTTAATGAATATAATCCTCTCTATTCTTCCCATAACCACCATAGATGTATATTATCGCTTGAAAGCAGAACTATTCTATGTTCAGAATTCTCAATTTTTTTAATTACAAGCTATGTTTGTAAGTGATATAAATACATACACAGCATATTAAATCAAAAAATTGAAAATTTCTGCTCTCAAGCAACAATATGTAGGATAAAGTAAAGATTTTAAAATCATAGAAAATTCATTTTTAACTTACTACGCCAATGAAAAGTGTAAAACATATAACATAACCTACCTATGATATACCTAGAGCACGTCCAGCACGTAACTGCTTTGATGGGTAAACCAAAGGTACTATTTGGAGTAATTGAAAGTAAACTATCAAATTAACATTTACATATCTAAAATTTATCATTTACTTTCAGTTGCTCCTGATAGTACATAAATAGTAAAAATCTTTGTTTACCAACTGTACACTTACCCAAGCTGATTCGAAAACATCATGTGGACGAACCCTATAGCATAAATGTCCAACTCTTGTTTTGCACACTGAACAGCACTTCACCATCTTAATTCAAGTAAATAAAAGTCAAATATGAATGTGATAACAATGAAAATTGCAGTTTAAAACATCAATTAAACAAACAACCACAACAATTTTAAATCAACAAATCAAATTGTTGTGGGGATATATGCTGCATGATCTTATGTTGTGAACAAACAAATGAAACCTATATCTAGTAAATAATTGGTCGGAGAACTTGGTTCTCACTTTTCCCATCATAGCATGCCTCTTTGCAAAAACTATTACATTTCACTAACTTAATTGAGGTTATTTTAATTTAAAATAAATTATAAAAATTAATTAACTACAATGTGCAGGGTTTTCAGTCTTGATAACTTCAGTTATAAAATAAGTATAGTTAGCTATATAAACTTAGACTCAATGTTTTTAAAGAAGTGGTGCCTACCCCTCCACTCATAGTCTGTAGAACACACTGACTTGCAAAAAGATATCTTCTGTATCAAAACCCATACAAAAAATCTTAGCGGTGTTGTTTCTGAGATAATAAAAAGTACAAGAAATTCCCAGCAAGACTTTAACACCCTATATAAGCATCAAAAACTACTGCAATCTAGCAAAAGAAATCTTCATCAAAAAATATTTTTATTGTTTACAATATTCGCCTTTCTTTACACATTTACATATTTGATAGAACCAGTTATCAAAACAACAATTTCACTCTTCTTGGGTTGCTTCAGAAACAAGGTCTTTGGAGCTCTTACTGCATCAACTCTTAATCAACAAAAATGAAAGAAGTCACAAAGTGCCAAATCAGGGCTTCATGGCTAATATTTCAATAATTTGACTTCAGAGGCTGCTAGAAATTGACTTGTTTGTTGTGCAATATGACTTGAAGTGTTGTCATCTGCTAGACATACTGTTGTGTACCATTCTGCAGTAATTGTAATTTATTCTCAGACACTGCTGAACTTTGACAAAATTGAATCAGTAGGAAACTTCCACTGCACCAATTGCTGTTTTGATTCAGATTCAAATTTGTATATCCAGCTATCTTCACTGTAAACTGCTTTAGACTTACTTTTGTTGTATTTCTTTAGAGTTGCTTTGCACCGTTCGACATACTGTAACTTTTACGTTTTTGTTAACCCTTTTGCACTATAGGTCAATTCTCCTCCGTTTTCAAGGTATTGACAGAAATAGTATAGAAAGTGTCGAAGTTACTATGATGACTATAGCTTTAGGCAATAAATTGATTAATCGAGAAAACTGACTTTTTTCTGCACAAAACAATTTGATTCAAGAGTAAATGATTCAGATGGATTTAAATCAATTCAAATTGATTGAATTCAATTTCAGGATATGTTTTTGTAAAATACAGTAAACTGTTTATATCACTTTTTCTTGATTCAATAAATGAATTGGGACTCATCGAGTATAATTCCTTATCGGTGATTTCAAACAATTTGAAACTAGTACACCAATCGATTTAAGTTACAAAATTGATTTATCTTTATTGAATTACTGATTAATCATTAGAAATCGTTTGCTTTTCTTGCAAGCTTAGCTAACCATTACTTGTAATTGTTTTGTTGGCGCAAACTGACAAAGTAAATAATTCATCAACTATGCCTGAAGTATTTACTAATGTGGAATATGCTAAGATATTCAACGCATAATTGACAGATTATTTACTTTTGACAGTTTGAGCCTATCATTAAGCCAATAAAAGAGTTACACGAGATGGTTACCGAGTCTATAGACGACTCATATTGCATCAAAATATTAGAACCATTTTTTTACTATTTTTGTCAATATTTGGAAAATGGAAGAGACTTAACTTATAGTGTATATGAACTTTTTTGTTCAAAACTACCTCTAGAGCACATGGTAAACATTTGTTAGTTTCCTCCTCCCCCCATATAGGGGGGAAATAACTACAAAGAAGGTTAGCTTGAACTAGAAGTATTTTACAATACAAAGTATATAGGGGTGTGTTTAATGCACATGCAATTTTACCAGTGGACTATAACAGGGCTCACAGTATAAATCTTCAGGAAAAAGTAGCAAAGAAATTGCAAAAAGGCGACTAAAAAGTGATCAGACATTTTGCAAAAAAGGACGAAAAACTTTATTCATAAAAATAAACTCATCAACATAAATACAAAATTGATAAATACATATAAAATATTTCTTTTTTCTCCCAGCATTGTAAGTAGGTTATTAATACACTGCTTTGCGGAACATAAAAAGTTGATTTATGCAGTGAGCACCGAGATGTAAGTAGGTTACTTACTTATGCCTCTAGGAAAGTAAGTAAAATTGTTTTCAATTTAACTACCGTAACAACAAAGTAAAGGTATAGATATTCTTTAAAATCATACACTTTAATCAACAGACATAATCATAACCTAGTCAGGTTTCAAAAATGAGCATTAAAAGAATTCTTTAAACTTATTTCAGCCAGAAATAGAAAAAATATTATAAGCCACTCAGTTCATAAGTGTAGTTTGCAGTCTCGGTGGAAACTTTTAGCATTGGCTAACCTCGGTCCAAAAATATCTCTTTCAACTGCAAACATACTTGGTGCTTAAATAACTATTATCAAATTGCATTTCACTCAGTTAAATTTTTTTAGAAGACTTATTTATTATTTTACTCTTTCTCTTTCATATATTTTTTCAATTCTTTCTCCTCATTTTCTATCAGTTCTTGAAAAATTTTAAAAACTTGAGGTTACAACACAAGATGAAATTTACTTGACTTACAGGTACAGATAATCAACAAAAAGGCATGTTCAACAGCATGTACAGTCTGCGACATTAGTAATGAGACTCGAGAATGCATGTAAACACAACACAAACTTGAAAGAACAAGGTTTTATACCAAAAAAACAGCATCTACAGCATTATCGATCTAATGTCGCAGACTGTACACATAAATGGTTCAATATTGCTTTTATTAAATTTTATTTTGGAAAAGAATTCAAAATTTCTGGTAACTACACAGTTAGATTTTAATTGTTTTAGAAGAAAACTACAAAGGCGATTGTGACAAATACCATACATACATATTCAACCCAATATTAGTTTTTAACCAAGCCATTGACATCCAATGACAAAATTTTCCTTGTAGTACTGTAGTAGTAAGATCTTGTTTATTGCTGTCATGTCAATGCTCAAAGTGCTGCTAATAATTCTAGATACGATTCGATTGTTGTCTTGAGTCGTTCTTCCTTTGTCTTCTTCATCGCTAAGAGAAACTTTTTCAAACTAAATTCATTGTACCAGTTGTAAACAGTTCTTTGAGAAGGTGTTTGATCACCAAATGCAGCACAAAGAAAGAGCTTTTAAAAATTTTTCGACTATCTATTTTATTGAGTCTCATCCCATAGAGTGATTCTACTTCATGAAACAGTAATTAAGAATTTTGTGACATTTTCTTCTCTTCTTCTCGTTCACCCAATCTCATTAAATTTTCTACCATTTTTACTTTTATAGTTTTCGCAAATCAAAAAAATGCCAGAGCAACTGCTTCTGGGACGAGATACCACAAATGCGCCCAAAAATGTTTTTGTTCCAGCCAAAGAAATCTCAAAATCAGGATACTCTGTTAAAGTTAAAATCATTAAAAGGAGCTTGCACAGCAATAGGGGCTTCAAACCAAGCTTTTACGTACACTAGTACTAAGAAAATGCATAGACTGTAGATTGCTTTTGACATCTACCACCCAAGTTTCTCCTAAAAATATAATTATTAGTTCCAGAAATTCTTTGTAATCCTCTCTGCAATGTTGCTGCTTAAGTAAATTTAAGAAAAATTCCACAATATCTGCTATACTAAATTCATATTGAGTAGAATTGATTTTAGGCCACTTCTCTTGAAATCTCTTAAAAATAGGTACGTCTGGACCAGATGTTAGTGATCTTAATTTTACATTAAACACAGTCTTCAGAATTAATTCAAAAATATGGCGTTGACAGGGTAGATAGAGAAGGTCTTGTTCCATATGTTTCTTTCTCTGAAATGCACCAATCATTCAATACTTCAAAGATAGTTTTCGCTTGATCTCTTTCAGTTCCGTGTTCTAATTTAGGTACTCCTAGTAATTGTGTGCTGCCCTCATATTTTTAATTACAGGTAAACAATCAACTTTCTCTTTCTCAATTAAATCAGGAAGTAGTTACCATTCCAGTGTACAGCTTTTGCCAAACTAAATGAGAATCTGAAGGATCTAAATCAAGTAATAATTGTTGTGCATTGTATGTTTCTATTACAATAAATAAAAAGATCAGTTGTTTAGATACATGTATTCTTAAATTTACAATACATAATTATAATAAAAACCTGTAAAGTACATAATTATACAATTTAAATTCAGATTCTCATTTAATTTGATAAAGACTGTACTACAAGGCAATTCATTTCCTGAAATTAATTTAGCTTTCTCTTCACAAAATCGTTTTCTAGCACATTGGAGGGAAAAAACTATTTACTAGTAACTTTGTAGTATTGGTGCCCACAGTCTCCGCAATTGAAATTATAATCACGATCAGTGATTTTGCATCTGTATAATGCAGCAAACATTTTTGGAACGAAGACTTTTAATGAGCCTCTTTTTTTAGTGCTTGACGTGTCAGAATGAACGTTTTGTTTAGCAATTTCAAATGTTTCATCTTTACTTGAACTAGTTGAAGCCAATTGTTCTGCTACAGCTGAAAATAATAATTCTTATTTGTGAGATCTTCGATCACACGAACAACTTACCTAATTGTTCCATTTCTTCATAAGTTCTCTTTTTCTACTGCTTAAGCACCTTTAAATTTTTGCTCTGCCTTTCGATTAGCTAACTCCGTTTTTGTCTTTGTGGTAGCAAGAATTGCCAGTCTTCTTATGTCAAATAAATCGTCTAATTGATCTTGAAACTTTTTAACATTTTTCTTTTGAGTTGTAATTCTTTTTGATAGTTTCTGTAAGTCTCTCGATTTGTGTTATAAATTTTCTAATTTTGAAATGCAATGCTGTTCTTCTCGGATTGGTATTTGTGCTTTTTGCTAAAAAACCGGTCGTTTCTACCAATTTCATGTAAATCCATTTTCACTCTTCACAAATTATAAAACAATGTACTTAAGACTTGTTTGTTGGAAGGTAG
>VTPC01089756.1:1212817-1436665 GCA_011009095.1 Ignelater luminosus | reverse complement strand
CTTACTACTGATGATTTGGTTTGAAATATTTCCTATTAAATATATTTCATCATCGTCTTTATGAAGTGTAACAGTTGTTGAACAAGATGCCACTGCTGTCATTATAAAGTAAATGCACCAACACTTTCTTCTACTACTTTTTGCTTACTGACTAGACTATGCTAGACTAGAATGCTTCTGTGCAACTGTATATACTGTGATGCAACAATGTACACATCATTCTTTGATTACGGAAAACAAGTCAAAATAACAAGTTTTTCACATTTATATAGTAATTCGTCAAATGTTCGCTTGTTTTGCATGGTCGACAGTTAAAATCTAATGTTTGGAAATAACGGCACACTTACTTCTAAACTTATTTTCAACTAAACAAAATATTTATTTTTGTCAAAATTCAATCCTCTTGTGGCACGGAAAGCGGCTCAAATTTTGCAAGAAATATGTATTTAAACAACTGTACTAATTGGCAGGGTGAGATTCTTAAAATTTGCAAAAAAAAGATTTTCTATATAAATAAGGGCCACCTTACAACCCACACATAAACAATGGGATAATTGAATACAGATCTGTACTGTACTGTATTGCAGTTTTTGAAACATTTTAACTTACTACATTTTTCTCTTTTTTTTTAGTTTTCTGAATACAGAATATCTTGATTGCTTTAATATTTTGAATTCCTTTCTTAAACTTACCGTTTATCATTAATTTATTGCACAATTGTTTCATATTAAAGCAGTTTAATACAAAACAAGGCTAATTAATTTTCTTATTTAAATTTCTACCTTAATCTCCTCTCTGGAGATTCAAAAATTTCAGTTTTAACAGATAATAAGCTAACCTACTTTTTCTTCGATAAATTCCAAAAATTTACCCATATAGAATGAAAATCGATAAATTAGATATACTTGTGTTTCTTGAATCAAAATGTAAATTAATACAGCACTGTCTTTTGTTGATATCTTTTTAATAAGATTTGTTTTATTGAAATATGCATTTATCATATAGCTTTTATTTAGAAGAGCCGTTAGAACTATTAAATAGATACAAAAAGAAAAAAGTTTGAAGTAGATAGTGATAATACATAGGAAGTGAGTGGGGGAGTACTTCCTGAATAATATCCTGTAAGATCAGTTTTAAAGTATAAGTAAATTTTATAGTATCATAGTACATATAAGCAAAATGTGGATTTATGTGATTTATTTCCTTGTGTTTCGTGTGTCATACCTGCAAGTAAGTTTTCACTTTTTAAATTTACCTCTAGTTAAAGAAAGTTCTTCAATATTAATTTAGCGATATCGTTTAGATTTATACTTTTTGTACATGCAAAAATAATTGTTAGCAGACTTACGCTTTATGGGATGCAGATGTAACATGTCCAATAGAATGCACCTGTCGATTAGAACATTTAAAAGAAACAGCGATATACAGATTCAAACAAAAATACAAGGATAGTCAACCCGTAACAGAAACAGACCAACATATAAATAACGATGTATGATAATTTTTTTTTACAAATACTATATTACTATTCCAATTATTTTAATTTTAAGGTTTTATACGAAGACGACTTGGAAAGCGAGCTTTTAGAAGAAAATCCATTACTTCATGCAGTAACTTGCATTTTACAAACTGAAACAAATCCGCTAGAACTTTTTAAGAGATTACCTAAGGATATCGAGTCATTAACCTTAATTCAAGGTGATAGATCAGGAAATAAATCTATCAATTTTAGTTGGTTGGAAGTTTTCAGCCAATTAATAGTATTAGAACTTAATGGTATGAATACAGTGAATGAACAAAATGCGAGTCATTTTTTTTGTGAAATAGATGTCCCTTTGCATGAACTCAAGTATTTAAATTTAGATAAAGTTCTGATAAAAGCATCTAAAAAACAGCTTGGAAGATTTGATAGCGAGGTACACGAAGAAGTTGTTACGTTTGAGTACACGCAGCAATTAAATCCAAATTTGCACCCTTTGACACTGGTTCATAAGGGTACAAACAGAGAAATTCTACCTTATAATAAGTATGTCGAACAAGAAGATAACAATGAAATATCACTTTTTATTGGTTTTAACAGTTTGGTATTGTTAAGAGTAAGTAACTGTCAACTAAATAATGTTAACTGGGAAATGTTTGACGGTTTACAAAATTTAGAATATTTAATACTAGAGAAAAATAATTTAATGTTCATTCCTGATTTTGCTTTTTATGGCACTCCAAATTTAAAAAGTTTATCTTTGGCATGGAATAACTTACTTAATATACAGATAACCGATTTGGCTGGATTATTAGAACTAGAATATCTGGATTTATCACATAATAATTTTTCACAGTTATCAGAACTATCTTTTCCACCATTCCCAAAATTAAAATTAGCAAATTTTGGAAACAATCCGATTAGCATAGTTTTTCCCAGTACGTTTGAAGTGATGAATACTACAGATTCGTTAGTTTTAGGAAGTGAAGAAACACCTCTTACTTTGATTACAAATTCATTTTTAGGCTTAAAACTGTTAAAAAAATTAACTCTAAATAATTTAATCGTTCCTCTGTTAAAACGAGAATTATTAGTTGGAATGCCAAATTTAAATGAACTCATAATGTCAGGTAACATAACCAAATTAGAATTTGATGCATTCTTGGATGTTTCTAAATTAGAAAAATTAGTAATTACCCAAAGTAATTTACAAAATATTTCAATGGATGCATTTATTGGATTAGATCAATTACATATTTTGGATTTGTCTCAAAATCGCCTAGAATATCTACCACCAGGAACATTTGACCCACTTAAACATTTACGAGAATTATATTTAAATAATAATAAATTTCAACAACTACCCAGAGAAATATTTGCACGAATTCATCCCAGATTAATAAGATTAAATGAAAATCCCTGGCATTGTTCTTGTGGAATGAGCGATTGGAAACCTATGATTGTAAATAAAATTAAACAAAAATCAGCCAAAAATTGTGATTATTCTCATGATAAAGGCATTAGTTGTGTTTTTGATAATCATTATGATATTAAATATGTGTTTGATACCCGTGTAGCACCTAAATGTGCAACACCAAAAAAGTACCTTAATTGGAATGTGTTTCATGTAATGAGAAAACAATTAAGATGTCTAGACTACAAGCCAAAAATTAAGAAACGAATACATTCTACAAGTACGCAACATAAAAACGATTCTCAAGAAGATATGGCTCAGAAATCTCAAAACAGCACACAAACGCTCAATTCTTTAAATAATCAAATTACATATGAACAGAATCTCGAAAATAATATAAATGAACAAAACAAACTTTATGCCATCAAAATGGATAAACTAAGAGAAAAAATTGAAAAACATCCAGAAACGCAGGGAATGTATGGTTATGACATAAAATCAAACCAAGATGTGCCCATGAAAATATCATTTTTCTCTTCAGAAATTTCAACAAATAACGATGAAAATAACGACTTGAATTATGTACATACAAACAGCTATCCCCTCTTAAAGATAGAATTGAATAACAACGAATATCATTCTAAAACTAACAAATCCACAAAAATCAATAATAATTCACATACACACGTAAGAAAAGTAAAAAAGCACAGAAAAGGATTTCGAAAAATGCAGCCAAATTCACATGTTTCATTTCAGAATGAAAACTATGATGCTTAATAATTAAGTTATGTTCAATAAAAATATTTATGTATAGCATTCTTGATTAGTAAATACCAGTGAAGTCTAGTATATTATTACTTGTAAATATATTCAAGTTACAACTGAAAGAATGTAATTGTTCCGGTATGACTAATCGAAAATGTCGATAATAATGATATAAATTGTAACATTTTTTGCATGTTACGTACAGATTAGTTAATAATAATTATTAGCACTGCATTTTATTATTAAAAAATAAAATCAGCTAATTTTTTAATTGTCATGATTTTTTTTTAAATAGCTTTTCACCAATAGCACACTTAATCAAAAACATTTCTCTAGCAATAAATTTCATATCAGTATGAAGAAAAATAAAAAACAAAATGAGACTCCAATATAATTTCATACCTCTCATTATAGTAGCTACCGATCCTCGATATATACTTTTGATTCCACCTTGCTTATATAATTTGATAGCACAATCAACAGGTCCATTATAAAGCTTGTGAGTTGCGCTTTGTTGTATTTGTAAAAGGCACTTTATACGTTCACCAGGAGCCATAATAGAAGTAGTAAATATACCAGAAAAAGCACCAGCAGCAAAGTAATGTGGAATTCTGTAGTGTTCTCCTTGTGGTGGTCCAAATATTTGCTTTCCAACACCATAACCCATAAAAGATATGGCAAAAATAGGGGCGACACCAACTAGTGGTGCTCCCATCCCTTTATATAAGCCTAGTACACCCTCCTTAGTTACAGTTTTTTTCAAACAATCCCAAGTTCCTTTATACAATGGTGATTCGCCAGCTTTCGGAATGGGCATTGTTTGTAACCGAACCTGTTAAAATAAAAATATAAAGACATAACTAATTTATTATCAAGTTCAATTAACATAAATAAACTAATTATTTCTATAAGGAAATAATTAAAAGATTGAGGTTAAGGAAACGATAATCGTACCTTAATTGTATCCAGTGGATGCCCTGTGACAACAGTACAAACTCCACCAAATCCACCACAAATAAAATATTCTAAAGGGTTCATTTCACCCATCTTTACTTAGAAATTCTTAAATTTACTAACTATAACAATCACAGACAAGTATGTTACGCTAATGAGCTAAGCTAATGAAAGGAGGTGAATGGGTAAAGCGGGTAAAGATCACATGTGACGTTAAGCTCCGAGCAAAAATAAAAGGAAATATTCAGTAGCGTAGAGAAAAGACGGCCTAGATATGTATGTATACAGTGCAGCTTCGTGTAAAGTAAATAAATAAACCTTTTATGTAATCTGTATTGTATTACTATAAATACAAAGTGGGGAAATTTAGTTAATAATATCACAAACTGATTAAATTATATTTTAATTAATACAAACGGAAAGACACTGATAAAATACTATTTTTATGTTTTGTTAAAAATCAACACGGAGAATTTTAGAATATTAAAGGAATGTTCATGTTATGTGTCCAGTGAGAAGAATTCTAACGAAACAAATGAACAACTAAACGTCAATGCCATGTGGATGTATAAGAAACACGTGGAGTGTAGAGCTAAATCAGCTGGAATCGATACGCCAAAGACATTATTTGTGCATTACTTTAAATCTTAATCAAGTTCAGATAAAAAGTGACATCGTATATCAATTGTCATTTTAACATCATTAGTCCCTATCACTCATTTACGATTGCAAATATGTGTATCATAAACCCATCTTTACCATTCAGGTGAATCGATTGCGCGCGCGTCCAGGTAAAACTAAAAAAGTCTGTAGGTACTATAGACATAATTATTATTGGACTAGCAATGCTTTAAAGTATCATAATAGAGATCACTGTCAGATACATAGATTTTTCATGAAGAAATAATCAATAAGTTCACACATCGCACTTTATAAAAGAAAACAACGAAGTTATTTCAAATTAGTCTCGATAAGTTTTGCGATTACGTCTATGCAACACAGAACCTGTAAAAAAAAATCAAAACTTTTACAACTGAGATATCAGACTTTGGTAATAACATACAGTATTTTCCTCCCTTACGTCGTTATAAATGAGCGCAGACGTGTAAAATAATTAATAGCAAAACACGTTAATCGGTATCTTAAATAGCAGCCTCCAACTTCCAAGACGTCACTATAAAGGGCAATTTTTTACTTTTAATAAAACCCAAATGGTTAAGTAATAAGTGCAGTACAAAGCTTTTCACTTTAGTATAAAGATCAATTGTATCATTTAATAGTAAGTATACATTAATTTCCTTTTTTTGTTTTAATATTAATTTTTGGTGCGAACAGGTATGGATAATAGTCATCAGGTAGGTACTGCCTTTAAAAGAATTGCTCATTTCTTGTTGCTCGTTTTCATTTATTTAAGAATTTCTTCCGATTTTGTGTTGACAGAGTTCACACAGCTTTAAATTTATATCACATAATCTAAGAGAAATCAAACACTAGACGAGAACAAATAGCCTTTTTCCTGTTTTAATTCTGTACAAGAAATCAATCTTCTTGTAAAAATGTAATGTATGTTGTGTATATCTATATTACAATAATTTATTATCTCTGAATAAAATTCACAATTAAAATTTCGAATGTACGCCTCTGGCAAAGGAAATATGCAGTCCTTGTCCTTATATTTGCCCACTCATTCTATCAGTGGCAATGTCAACAACTCAAATTTGAACTTTGGATTTATTAATTTAAATATCAACTGCCTAATAAAGCTCATTTAAACGGTAAAACACAGACATAGTTCGTTTTATTATTTATAAATTTGCATTATTTAAACTATCTTTAACATCTTTTTATTTAATAAACGAGTTTTTTTTAATTGAACAGATTATTTATCGGCTTTTTCGAAAATAAAATAGTAAAATCCATCCAAAAATAACTTTTAGAATTTGGTTGCCCAATTTGTATCATGCACTGTTATATTATTATACGAACGACTTAAATGTAGCATTGCTTTATATACAAGGAGAACGGATAAAATTTCTCCCTTTTTTTAAGAAGCACAATCTATATAAAAATATGTAAATTATAGTCATTTTCATGCATTACACATAGTCTAGGTTTCTTAAGAGGAATAATCAAGAGGTTTGCCTCTAATAAATGTTAATAACCAAACATTTAGGATAGGTATAGCAGTATAAGTTTTACTAATGTGGTTTTCCACAATTTCTTCCAAATTCCATGGTTGCTTTTTAGCACATATGACGTCATCAAAGTTCGATCACCTTTTACTGATCACGTTATCAATACCGCTATATATGCTGTTTTTCTCCAAATAGTCATCCAGTAAAGCACAAAACCTACATTGAAAAATAAACTGATTTTCTTAATAAATACATAGATGTCTAGATATATACTGTTTCTGAGATATAGAAAGTTCCATTTAAAATTTCTTATTTATGAAATGCAGATTTTTGGTATGATTTTTACTACAAGGCATCTATCATTTTGCAAATTTATGTGATAGGTATTCATCATAAGCAGAGAGGCAAGAGCACACCTTTAAAAAAATATGTTATACCACTATAAAATTAGCAAATAATATCATGTCTGAATTCTACATTTAATTTAGTAGAAAAAGTTACTCTTGCATATTTTGGCACAGGATGAGCTGTTTTCAAGTAAACTTGACTTATCAGCTGAGATCTACCATGCAGTGTTAAAATATTTAAATGAAGTTTCTTGGATTAATTTGTAAGGTACGGAAGCACACTCCTTTTGAAAAATCCAAATAGTACATTTTCAAACATATGTTTATTAAGAAGATCGGCTTATTTATTGATGCGTTTCTCTGAAGAAAAGTATTCCGTATTATTCTTACTGCAATCTCCAAGTGAAGAAAATTTGGTAAAATGTTTCCAGTATTTGCTCTCATTTGATTATCCTCAATTTTTGTGTTTTTACAACTCTATTTAATCTTTGTATTTTCATTATTCTATCTTATCATCAATCATTAGTTATGGTCTTATCTTCACTTTCCTTAACTTATGTTCCAGTTATTTTGTTCTTGCTCATAATCTTCATGTGTTAATTCTCAAGAAATATTATTAGTCAAATCCATGTTTGGAGATAGCTGTAAACGCTCTTCTTCAATCAAAAAACAGTGTTTTAATCTAATTAAATTCATGATAATTACTGCCTTGATATTTACTTTGGTATTTATAGTCACACCACTAATTAGGGAAGCTATGGAGCACTTATCGAGGACAATCAACCCAATAATTTGAAGAATCTGAGTTTTCTAAATGTAATCGTGGGGTGCTAATTGCTAAATTACGCTGCTCAATTAAATTAGGTGAGATTATCGTAGTAAGATGATGTGGGCAGTATTGATGCAAGATAACAAAATGTTGTTACCTGTCTTGCGTTCTACTTACTAATGGGTTTGACATTTCAGTATTATTTCTAAATTCTCTCTACACATGGAAGTTTTTTCTGGATTGTAAGAGAGAATGAAGAGATGTTGACATGTCTGGAATAACGAGGAGGAGAAGAAACTACACTAGGTATCGTCGATTGTGTCCAATGTCAGAAATCTGCTTAGTAATCTTTCTGGATTTAAACTTGATAATTTTAAGCTGACAGTACATGATTCTGCATGGAGTGGAAGCAGAAAATGGATTAAATGTTTTAAAATGACTGCACATCATCATCATCATCATTCTTTCTCAGTTGGTTGAATTGGTAGTGATTATAGCAGTATGAAATTTGTGATTGTAATTGGTATTTGGTGGTCATGATGGAAATGCTGACTAGGATGGTGTGCACCAGCAGTGGATAATAGTGCGCAGGTGATCAATTGCCTGGTAGAAGCAATTTGGTAGAGCTACTCACACTTATAGCTTTCTGTCAAAACATGACAACTCTTAACTATTTTAACAAGAAAAGCAATTTTTTGATTTCAAATGCTATTAATTCCAATGAGTCATTAGAAAATACACTTCTTAGGCGTACAAGGAATATACCAAGTAGGTAAACTTGAATATTCGCAAATGCAATAACAGTTTAAAATTATTCTCTTGTTAATTCTTTACCTTTTCTTATTTATTTGTAGATTTTATATTTGGTTTGAAGGTAAAATAAAAACTTCTTTGTATCGTATAATATATATTTTTTTGTTATTTCACTAAATGTTTCGAAAATGACTATGTTATATTTATATATTATACAATACAAAGAAGTATTTATTTTACCCTCAAACCAAATATAAAATCTACAAATAAAAGTTTAAAACCCTAATAATTCAAGTTACTAGATTTTAATTTTAAATGATAAGAGATAACAACTGGTATATCTATTACAATTTAGATTTGGTGGGTTAGAGATTTTGGAGAACTTTTACATTTGAAAGTCTGTGCACTATTTGAGAATAGACATTAAACATTTCAGGTTTTCTTTTGTATAACTCACCAAATAGTTTCTAATATGGTATCATGATTCATGAAAAACCATCTGATGTACTTCTTCTGTCCCACAATAATTGAGCCATTTCTATTTCTGTTAAAAATTATTGTATCAAAAAGCACTTTCTGACCTTGAATGCAATCAATGTCAATCATGGTAAAACCGAATTTAAAGGATGAAAGACAGGAAGCTATATTGCAGTTTCTTTTGCAAAACCATAAACTTCGTCAGAAGGGATGACTACCAGCTAATATTCACTGCAACAGGGATGCTATTAATACCTCAAAAGATATTCTTCGTCAAAATAAGTTGATTTAAAAAAAGTTTTCAGTTTATTTCATCTAAAACAAAATTAACATGAGACCACAAAAAACTTAATAAAAAAGTTTGCTAAATTTCAGCTCTGCTAGCCAACATATTATAAATAAATGGAGTTAGTAGAAATGAATGTTTGGTCAGTTTATTTTAAACAGCTATAACAAGATTTAATTTTAAAAATATTGGGGATCATATTGGTGATTATCTTTCTTTTGGTATTATTTATCATTATGTGTGAAGTTAGCTCTTACACAGAATCAATCTCCAGGATTGATTATACAGTACTTGGTTTATGTGCTGTACAATAAAATGGGTGTTTATAAGATTTATAGTTCGTTTAATTTGTAATATATTGCTTGCTAACAACTAACCTGAAACAAAGAAGAAAAAGATGAGGTTAAAAACTATTGCTCTCTCTGAATTGCTAATTGTTCCAATTTCTTCTTGCCTTCTTATATTCACCATTTTTCAATTCCTATATTGTAGAAAAGAGTGGTATAATGTGATACTTAGATGAAATCCCCATGTATCTGTAAGTGTCGTACCAATTCATATTTTTATTGTTACAAAAAATGGTAATCAAAGCACAAGTACGTAAGTTATCAAAAGTATTTCTGTTGCTTCTATTATCTTATTTGTGTGTCTTTAATACAGTTAAGATTATAGTAGTCTTTATAAAATCGTTTACAAGAAATATCATTTCCTAATAAGGCATAATATAAAATATAAATTTTGTAAATCGCTACAATATCTATAGTTTGCAACTTCGCTTGCGGAGATTTTATAAAATAAAAAGTTCTTTTTAACAGTATTATTGACTGTAGGAATGTTTTATTATGTTGCAATCATGAGAGAAGATCCCCGTGTCACTAATTTATGTAGCAAGTTTTGATACTTCACTCAATGTGCTTATTTGCTTACTTTTTTGTGATCTCATGGTAGCAATTATACACAATGCATGACTGATTTGCTGGTTATACATAGCATATAAACATTATATAAATAATCAGTGGCAACTGTACTCCCTAACAAAACAAGCACACAGTTCAAACTAATAGTAAATAAAATTTTTTAAATCTGTTGTTAAAAATTAAAAGTGAATTTCTAAATGCAAAATGTAACTATTTCTATTAGTAATCAAGTCGCTTTAGCATTCTCAAATAAACGGCTACTGATGCAACAGTAACGAACAACAAACGGGTTGATGAATGAGCATACTCTAGCTCTGCTCAAGCTACTATGAGTTAATTTAATGGACGGTTCTCACACCAGTGCGGCTCGTGAAATGGAGTGGAGGTACAGCAAGCAAATGAACAAGTTGAGCAATGCTCACATAGTTATGGTTTATGTGGCAAAATGAATGAAAAAGTTTATTATAGAAACTAGAAATTAAACAAGATTTATGATTTGGTTTATTAAAAACTTGAAAATTAAAATCTTTATTAAATTGAAAGTATCTTTATATGAATCTTTCTAAATTGTAATTATGTTACATTCATTCCAGAAAATAAAGTTAAGTTACTTCCAAAATGTGATTATGCTAAAATGATTGTCATAGTACTATGTTTCCCTTTGACAAAGTTCTGCATTCGTATCTTCGTGAAAATTTTTGTTACTTAAATCAAAGCAGAACATCTTCATTTTGAATACAACAAATCATGGATTTTAATTGCCATGAACTTGGCAGCAGACTTCCAGTGTAGGGTGGTTGATTACTGGAGTAAAGTGCAGATTTCAATAAATTATTTTTTTTAATATAAAAGTATATCGTTTTGCAATAATTAAAACTATAAACCAATATTTCACTGGAATCAGAATACTTCCAGAATAATACACCAAGCAATGTAAATACAGTAAGTTGCCATGCTATTCTGAAACTGTTCATATTTTACCACTTTTTTTGTGCACCCCCTGCTCTATATTCCACGAGCAGCCACTATATAAATTGATATATAATCATACTATTGTCTCCAAAACAATGGGAGCATTCTTGTGGCGGAATAGATATGTTACAAAATATCAATTATATATTTTCTAATTTAATTTTAATTGTTGAAAATAATTCTGTAATAGTAATACTTACCTGGATCCAATTGCTTTATCCAGCATTTATAAGATTCCACGTAGTTCACAGGATTAAATTGAGGGTTGGTAAGAATAAATATCTATTATTGCAAATATGTTTTATCTAAAAATGTTCACATCACAAGCTGTAAAATTAAATGGGTTCTAAAAGAAAATCAAATTTATTGGTCAGACTTATGTGATTCAATCTTAATATTTCTTACAATTTCTTTAATGGTGTATTGTTGATTTTTGCCATGATACAATAATTAATGTTCATAGCAGCAATAACAATATTTACCAGACTTATATAATTAATCAACATGTACAAAGCACTATACAATATTTACACATTCTTGAGGACACAAATTAATTAACATCTTTTATGATGAAATTCCATTTAAGTGTGCAATACAATCATCATCGTCAGAACTTAAAAATTCTTTAGCATATATAAATTACACAAAAAAAGAAACTGCAACGGTAACATCAATACTATTTAAAATTTTATTTGTTCCATATATTATAGAGTGGGATGGGGACATTCCAACAATGATATTGTAGTGGTAATGGAACACAATACAGCTTACAGACTTTTTAACATAACTATCATTAACCATTACAGTTTATCGGGAATTCATTTATTTACAAGGCTTGTGCTGGCTACAATATGACTTAAGAAACAATTCTTATTTATTGCAAACCCAGTAAAATTTAAGTGCGTAACAAGAGTGAAGTAATACAAAAAAATAAATTATAATTTTATACAAGAAAGAAATTTATTATGTTAATCACTTGAAAATTTTACTGGGAATACTCAATAATAAAAAATACAGATCACGTATATGAGTGATTAAGTAGTTTCCACTTTTAATGCATTTTTAAACAATTGGTATGGGCAATTAACAAGCATTGAACAAGTTCACAGTTAGAAGATACAGTAAATTAAATGAGCAAAATGGAAGAGAATAACATAACATTTCGCCTGAAGTAATTATTACAATAATTTATTAAATATTATGACTCGAAATAACTCACATGTAAAAGAGGCATTCGTATTTTTTTTATAAATATTAAAATAGTTCACTAGTACAAAATTATCACTTTCCTTCATTCATGCGAGCTGAGCTTACTTAACTAATATGACCGAAGATTCTGATCATGCGGTAATCACAGATATACACTTGCAAATGGCAGTTTCCTAACTCTCACTATACTGTGGCAAAACCAGAGTCCGGGAGGAATAAGGATCAATGGGGTATATTTCAGGTGGTTCAAGGTGGCATACAACAGTTTCACCATCTAATACAGCAGCCAACGAACGTGCCGTGTCACCTCTAAATATATTTTGTCTCGTCATACGATAATGATCCATGTCTGGTGCATATCTATTATGATCTTTTGAACGATGCTTTGTAACAGCTTCCAAACAAGAATGAATGCTACGATCGGCTGCAGGACTATATGGAATTAAGGGCCTATGGTCTCCGTAAGAACGAGATGATTGACGACTCATATCACTTTGACGCTTTCCATCTTCATCGCTCATATCTGACACTTGAATCTCATTACGTTCGATTTCTTCATATACAGGATCATCTTCTGGTGCTAATCCTCGCTGCATTCTTCCATCGTGTATTTCAGTGTAAGTGTGATTCCAAGGGCTGGCAGCCCTAAGAAAATTTCCATTCTTCTTACGTACACCATGAGGCTGTAGACTTTGTGGTAATTGAAGATGTTTTGGATGTGGAATCAAATCACTATGATGCGCATAGTTAGAGAACTCAGGTTGATGCATGTTGTTACATGGAGCTTGATTGTATTCTGCAGACATATAAGGCTGACGGCGCATATCTTTTGCATTGTTGAGACGTGTGTCCACCACCATTGTATGAGATCGAGGAGAATCTTCTTGTTCAGATCCACCATGTCCTGAATCCCGGCTACAAGACTTAAAAGAAATGTTCTGTGAAAATAATACAAACATTTTAAAAATATGTAAGTACAACGGTTCACTTTGTTAGATTTTATTATTTGTATTATTGATTATTTAAGCTAGCAAGAAAATGTTAATATAAGATCAAAATAAATTTGTATAGAAAAATTCATATTAGTGTTTCAAGATCAAATGATCATTAATTTCGATGGTGCTTGTTTAGTTTTAAAATGAGAATACACATTCCAATTTGCATTGATTATGAAAAGAATGTTTTGTTTATATTATGACATAAGTACAGTATGAAATCTCTTGTTTAAATGTTCGCATAATATAAAATATAAATCGAGATTGTGTTGGGTAATGCTAGTAGTAATTAACTACATACTGATCACAAGTTATTTAATTAATTAAGGAAGTTCTTGTTACTTGCCAGTAGTAGTAATTAGAATTGTATACAGAGTGTGAAACTGTTTCGTTTTTTAAAAATATTGAATACATAATCTTTTGATTTTTAATAATATACATTTGAATACACACAGGATCACAAACAAATAAATGGCACTTTTGAATGATGTTAATAAGGAAACCATTACATATTTAATTCTTTTTCAATGTAAATTGAATAAATGAACAATGAATATTATTTCAAAATTACCACACCACAAAAATACATCAAGATATAAAATCAAGTATAAAATTGAAAATACAACAGCACAGCAATGCTTTCCTAGTAACATAATATTTCCAATTTTGAAGTGACAATATCATCAGACTAATTTTAACCATGAACAATGGTAATTTTAAAAATCATTAAACATGCAACATTCATCAAATGCAAAACAGTTCTTAATTAGAATTTGTGCAGCAATAAAGAAATACTTAGAAACTGTTGTGCTGCACATGCTGGATTCTTGTTTTAGGCTAATGAGCAATTCTTTTATCAGACTAAATAAATCATCGCTTTCTTGCTGCATACTACATACCAATCAAGTACTGTTAGCACTTAAGATTATTATTACAATCCTGTAAAAGGCCTGCATATGTGGTAGCTTTTTATCTGAACATTAAAATTACAAAGCTAAATAGTTAACATTATTAATTACTAGCTAAAAGATTAATAAAACTCAAAAAAAATTTTGGAATACACAACTGGTATTACTATTTTTAATTACCATTGGACACCCTGTATAAATCATAATATTCGTATCAGTAGAATTAAAGAATAAATAAATGAAAAGTATTAAAAATAAGTGTGAATTCACTAATCCATAAATAAGTTCTGATATTTTACATATAATAACACAAATTGCAGTATTTTAGGTTATGATTCAGTCGACTCGCAAATTTAAAGCTACAGTCTAACTATTATTAAAATAAAATAATGCCAAAATAAAAGCCATTATAAAACACAGAAACAACAGGACATATCTAAATTTTGATATTAATTAATAATTATTATCATTGAAAATTAAAAAGTGTGGTTATGTAGTAATAATTATAATATTATTATTGATAGATTGAGCAATATTTGATAATACTTGTTTGTTTACACTCTGTATACAGTATTTACTGAAACTATAAAAGAGGAAATGATTAAGTGATCTATTAAAACCATCATTATGAAGTTTCGGACTTGCCCCTTTGTAAAAGTTAAAAGTAATTGATTATTAGCAATTACATAGAAAGAACTGGTTTAAGAAGTACCTACATAAAACTACAAAATTACAAATGAAAGTTAAGATTGGCTAATATTGGCATAAATGCAAGATATGTAAATCATTAGTGTGTCTTCGATCAAAAAGCAACGCTAGGTAGGTACTTTTGTTTCTATAATATTTAAACCGATCATAAATTAGAAATCTAATTGCTCTACAGGTTAGATGTTTCCTCAAATCATTTTTATGCTACTAATACCAATAATAGAGTTTTACACATAATCTTTTTCTTTAAACAGTGAACGCAAGATTCTGGTTTCTAAACAAAGGTGTTTTAACATACAATGCCAAGGAAAAAAAAATTAAACTTGGCATAAAACCAGGGATATCTTTTGTACATTCCTTATTGTTATCATATAAAGCAACATTAAAGATTTCGCAGTGAGTTTTAGCTACATTATCGATGAAATTTAAAAATTTCATTTCTGAATTCGTACATTTTGTTGGTCTGCTGCCATGTTCCCATAATTTTACAGGACATGTTATATATGAAATCAATTTAGAATTTTCTCCCGACTACAGATACATAATCAGTATTTCGATATCTCGAATAGTGTTCGAGATAATTGATATTTTTAATTTTAAATTTCGTCACGATCATGCTTGCATTTTCACTGCTTTTTTAAATTAAAGAAGTTAAATTTTAAAAACAAAATATTAATTACTAATCTAAATATACAAAGTAATTCTTTTCTTGTATTAGACCTTATTGAGTTTAAACAAAATATGCGTAAATCTCTATTATTTAGAGCGCAAGCAATATTACTTCCAAAAATATATCTCTTGTTGTTTCTTGAATTATTTAAGTTAATTCTGCAATAAGTTTTAGTTTAAAACTTTGTAGTATAGTAAAATTAGGAAAACCCAATTTAGAATGGGAGTAAGAAACATTTGTGTGCTAAACTAAGTAAATCCTGCAAAATCCCATGCAGTTAAATTACTACGCACCTTCCAATGTAAGGGTTTATTCAAAGGACCCCAAGTAGAAGCAGATTTAGGTAAATTTGGATTATGAGTTGAAATTTTATAAAAATTACGGATATACGGTAGAGTGGATGTATTGGGAGGTTCTAGAGTTGGTGGTGGGGTAGCTGCACCAGGTCTGTGGGTGCGACAAAGAGTAGCAGCCATGCCGGCCGAAGTGGAGGTGGGCACAGGGGATTTGCCCACGCGATTCATGCTGTTGCAGCTCCGAGAGCTCCAACCCCGCTGCAACTGCAACAGAATGTACCTTCACCCTTCTGTTAGTTTATTAAGCAAGAAGCATTAGTGTGTCTTACCCAAATTATAATAAAAGAGGAGCATGCAAAGGAGAGGGGGGCACGCAATGCACGCACCACCACAGCACCACGTGGGGAGTTAGTAAGCAGCTCAGAAATACATTTTGCGTGGCATAATTTGCACGATTTCTAGATAATTCAGAAGATACAAAATTTGGATGTAAAGTGTTTATACATAAGGCAGACTGATACTATTAATTAGATAAAAAGGATTATCAAGGGCAGCGGTAGATAATACAGGAGAGCAGAGCTGCGCTAAGCTGTTTTCAATGGCTGTACCTTGTTGCGCAACATTGTGCAGTCGGTTGTGGTTGGTAGTGGTGGTACTAACATTGTTGAGGTCAGTTCTTGCAAGAACCTGAACCAGCGCAGTGGGACGTGCATTATTAAGATTATTGGAGATGACTATATTGTTGGTACCCACACTAGTTCCATGTGGTGATAACACTGAATTGTCTGTGGAATGTGAATTAGGAGCAGAAGGGTTGCCATTTGAACCTGCATACAGACTAGTACGACGCTCCTTGCCCATACCAGAACTACCACTGCTACTCCCCGTTCCTGAACTGGGCTTAGAGCAACGCAAGCATTTAGGCAGCCAAGAATGCCGCCTGATGAATTTGCGATACTCTTTACGAACCTGAGAAAGATGGTTGTCAAAAACTGTGCACCAAATAAATATAAAAGAAACTTAAATAACTAACTCATTCCCTGAGACAAGCGGCAAATTAAAGGTGCAAATATCAGCATTCGTTGGCAAATTAAATGAACCAACAAAATATTAAAAGTTAAAAAAGAGACAAATCTCAGGGAATTCATTAACTATTTATTTAATAATTTTTTTAGTATATGTTACACAGTATTTTACATTACATAAATTAATCAATGAGATCACAATCAGATATTAGATATCTATTCGCACCTATATTAATTTTCCTTACTTTTTAATAATTTTATTAAGCAAAAGTATTCCCTAACACATAAACAGTTTAACAAAAACTTCGCAATCGTAATGCAAACGTTAAAAATTATATCAGATTAGAATATTTTCATTTTTTAGGGTTTTTGTTTTTTTCTTTATAAAAGTGTCGAAGTCTGCGAGGACATACAGCATCTTACCTTTTCATTTTGGACGTAATGAAAGAGAAAAATGAAAAAGCCTTGTAAAGAATTTAAGGCAGCAAATATGTAGGCCATCGCTACAGATTCTCTATCCAGATATAAAAATCCAAAAGTCCAAGTTAATCCTAGTAAAAATACTAAGACAATGGCACCTCTTAACCAAGCCCTGAAACAATTTTGTTTTATATTACTAGTTGTACATCTATTATATATTTCTACTGAGAAATTATTAGAATAAGCAGATATTCTTCTTGAAAGTAATGTATTCTAATGAAAAGAAAATACTGATTGCTTTTAATGAACTTACTTATAAAATGTAGGTATGAAAATAATTATCAACACAATGATTTTAACTAAAATAGAAGGCATGGACACTTAACAATTAGCAGAAACCGTAAAAGAAGCTTTGAAGCATAAGCATCAAATAATAATTTCTTCTTTTTGTTTCAATTTTTAAAGACAAAATTTAATTAAACTTTCCCATATCAGTTGTCAAGCCAATACATTATTAATTAAATGTGTAAGAAACAAGTGCTATATTGTATAAAATATGATGATGACTTGAATAGTGTTGCCAGTTCCTGCATACACGTAGTCTAAATAAATCAAATACATTGGGTTGTATTCTACTGTCATGATTAAATGTTCTCTAACTACCATGGCAACTGATTTTGTCTTATTTCTTCTTGTTAATATCAGATATCGTTTTATTTAAATTTTAATCATGACTTTAAACATGAGAGTAGAATATGACTCATTACATTTAGGTCCCTCTAGACCCAATCTCCATTAAGAAACGCAACTGATCCGTAAATTAAGAAATTAATCACTTCTAACCTCCTTGTAAAGAGTAAATGTGACTTTTTTGCATCATTAATGTTCTAAAAGTAACTTAAATTGAATGTATTTCATTATTAAAATTTAAATTTGTAAGTGAATATGTATTAAGAATAATAACTAGTAGTACTCATACTGACAACACTGTAAAAATAAATCTTAACGTGTAGGTATTTACTGAACATATAGTGTGCAAAGTAAATTTATTATTTCTACCAAATAAGTTAGGAAATCAACTGTAATTTAGTGGTTTATTATTGTATGATTAATTTCATAGTTGGCTATATTCTAGATAATCTTTTCTAATGTTTACATGCAAGTATAACCATACCTAACCTCAATTAACATTAGCTGTCATACGACTTAAAAGCTATAATTCTAGATGCTTTACATAATACTACTGTTTCACACTATGTAAACATAATAAGTTTGTATAAAAAGATATGGGAAAGTAACACATACCATTGCTAAATATAAATATGTGCTTTGCAGAAAGAAGTATTTTCTTTTAAATGAACCACAAAATAATATAGTTGTAAGACATGTTAGTAACTAAAAATAAATCTTCATTTTTCAAATAACACTTCATTTATAAAGCTTATATAAAACACTGCATTGCAGACTCATCACCAATCAAGCAAACCAAAAAACACCACAAGAAAAACACATATTAACTAAAACATTAACAAAAATTCTCTTACAAGTGAGCTTGAAATTTGGTTTGAAGTGCATTTTCTTCCTTTCCACTACCATAGGGTAAGATCGCCATGCAAGAAAGAAGAAATTACATTAGATAAAGACCACACCAACACCACATACGCATACTTTCAAAAAAATCATAACTGGGTAACACTTTTAATACCACACACATTCTCAATGTTCGTTATGCTAAATCAACTTTTACAAATTTTTGATACACAGTTCATTAACAAACGTAGCATGCTCATCACTGTGCAACATCCACAATACCACACACAAACTGCATATTCACTTATATTTATAAAAATTAAGATAAATAAAAATCTGCACATTAAAAAGCTCTTTGTTACCTGACACTTGCAAGCCTCGAATGTTCCTTATTCTTCATTGACACTGATGCATTTGCATGTCTACACATCATGACTATTGCCATACTTAAGAAAATTAAATTTAGCTGCAAAATAAAAATTAATTAATTTTGTTTAAATCTACTTCGATAAAATACATACTATGATTACTACAATGACTGGTCCAACAAAACTATAAATAAAATAATTATCAGCTCTAAGCCAACAATAGCGAGACGTTCCATAGCCTGCTGGAAAGATTGCTCCAGAAATACCAACAATTAATAAAGGAAGACCATAGGCAATTAAATAATACCAACGTAATCGTGATTTTTCAGATTCGAAAACTTCAATCAACATCACATATAATTGAAATCCTTAAAACATAAAAACACATACAATAAAATTAACTATAATTATAAGTCTTTCCTCTTACCTTCGAAAAACATCCATACAAAAGCACATAAGAAAAAGTAATGAAGAAAAGCTGCGATGATACCACAACCTATTTTGTTTTCAGTCTGATCTATGCCCACCAGAAACAGTAGTTCAGCAATTAGTAGACATATACAAAGATTACAGTGTATTGTTGTGCGATCACTCTGAAAAAGACATTCATTTAATGCATTAGTTTTACATTTGGTTTTCTTTTCTTACCTTGAGACCGCGAAATAATTGAAAAGTAATAATAGCTAATATAAGACAAACTATGGAAATTATACAGCCAATATATGTTATTATTTGTAATGCTACTTGATGCCCCATAGGAAGATATGTGGAATGTACGTCCATTAAAATGGCAAAATTAGTAAGATGGTCGCATAAACAAACAGTATGAGTTTGATTGGTGAGTTCAACATGGCAGCCTTCTTCTGACCATGTGCTTGTTGTATAATCCCAAAACACACAGGAAGGATTACTGACATTTTCTATTTGTAAATGTCGTAAAGTTAAACGGACTGGTTCATGAAGTTGTATATGCCGACCTTTTCCTAAGCTTGCAGATATTACTTTACTGTTCAACATTCTACTAACATTTTTATTTGAATTAACATCGGATGATTCTGGTTGCCATAGAAGTATTTCTTCTAATCGGTCAAATGCTACAAATACTAAACGAACAAAGCCACCTTCACTGTTTTCTAATAAAGCTCCACGTGGTAACTCTATTGAATCATTACTTGCTGTCCATTTATTGTCAGAGGGAAACTTCTCAACATGAACATTACGAGTTTCTAAAACTCGAACAGATAACACTGAAAACATAAACAAGAATTAATATCAAACTATACAGTAAAGTACAATTACAAATAACAATAATGATTGCATGCCAGTAAACTGTTTAGTAAATATTAAAGGAAAAATTACTTACTTATATTTTTGACAATTTGATCGACTGTTTTTTCTCTTATAACAGTATCAGCCAAAAGAAATGCATTTTCTTCTAAACCAATAAGTAGAGAAGTAGCTACCCTCATTTGTTCTTTATGGTTGAGGTCTCTCCATGACGGATGTTGTGAAGAGTCTAATAAATTACTACCAGTTCGTACAACATCGCTTAACATTTCTGTGACAATAGCTTCTCTTTGTCTAGGATCAGGAAATGTTTGTATATCCATTGACATCTTCTGTGCCATATTTTGAATTATTTTTGTAGTTATCATCATATCACCTCCGTAAAGTGTTTTGCTACTAGTAACTTGGGCTAAATCGCTAGTAATAGAAGTCAACGGATCTCTACCCATTAACAGTCTTTGTTCAAGGCTTGTTAACCAAACCGATCTGCACTCGCTTAAATCTGGAGTTTGCGGTGACCACTGCGGATCACTGTCTGTAGCTATACATCTCCATCGGGCAAAACCTGTAGTGCCTCCTGGACAGGGTTGAATATTTAATTCACCTGTCCTAGTCCAATTCCAATATATACTTCTTAATGTTGTTGGGCTACAGTAGTTTATGTTGTCCATATCTCTCATACTTGGGGGATATTTACTGGGAACTGGCACATAATCGTGTGAAACAGTACTTTCTACTATAAGAATTTATAGATTATCTAGATGTAATACCAAACTATTTAAAGACTTACCAGTAATTCTTTTTGGTATCATAGTAGTAAATGGCAGTGTGGTAATTTCTTCAGGAGGATTCTGAGGCGCTACTGTTTTAGTCTTTACACTAACATCTTCAAGCGAAGGTTCAACTGGTAATGGAGGAACACTATATGAAGTTGAAGTTGTTTGTGTTGATGTGCTAACTGTTGTTGATGATTTTGGAGACGATGTAACTGAAACTTTTGGTGGAGGTGGTGGTGGCCTCGCTGTAGGTTTTACTGTACTCCATACTGGAGGTTGAGAAGTTATTAACCAAGGAGGACTTGGTCGATTTGTAGTTGTAGTTGTAGCTGCTACAGTTTTATAAAAAATATTTATAAAGTTTATGCTATAGTAATGAAAAGTATTTCTTTTTAAGTTAGGTATATTTAGAAACGGAAAAAATTGCATAACTACCAACTTGATATTAAGAATATTTACTGTTTGTATATTAAATTGAATTACTTCCTTATTTGTGATATATAAAAATCTTATTTTTGTCATCATAAATAGTATAGATTATATTTTCTATATAGAATTAAAACAACTGATTGAATAAACAATAATCATTCTATAAAACTCTTTAAATTTCCAGGAAATCTGTTTTTATAAATTTGGAATTTTAGTATTTACTACTCAAATATCAAAAATAAAAATGATCATTTGCAACGTTGTGGTAGCAATGTCTTTGAAAATGTTGTGCATGTCTGTAATTAAATATTATATTAGACATGGAGTTAATAGTATGAATTACAAAGAAAAAGATCAGATGAACTTACCGGGCATACATTGATAATGGGCTTCAAGATATTTAAGAGTGCCCGGACAAGGATCACCAAACATATTAGTGCTTGCCAGAATGCTGCAGTTTTGCACTTGACTGCATCTGTATTATAAAATATATTTATGTTAATAATTATTTTTGAGTATGCAAAACTTTCCCGTTTCTGTCAATTCTGTGTTACCGTTAAACTTAAATTATACTGACTTCTCCTTTAAATAGAAGGAAAAGTTAACAAAACCAAAAATTAACTAACCAGAGCATAAATAATGTGCTTCAATGTATTTAACTGTACCAACACACGGGTCACCATCAAATACTTCATTGTTGACATCTACAGAGCAGTTTCTACGTAATTCACATCTGAAATAGATAAAATTGCATCCTACTCGATAATGTTCAAAAAAAAAATAGAATTCTCCATGCTGTTAACTGGTTAACAACACAATTTACATGCACTTGTTTACTGTCACTGTTGAAAAATTGATTAAAATTATTTTTTCCCACCATATTAAGCAGGTAAAGCACATTAAAAGCTTTGATATATAAAATTTTCTAATGAAACATGAGTATTAATGCTCTGGCTAAAACCCACAAAGATAAATGAAAATTCCCACATGTAAAACAAAAAACAGATACAAATGATTTGCTTAACAATGATACACAATATTGACAGAAACAAGAAAAGTACGAGTAAATACACACTACACACAAAAATAGTTTTAAAAACATCAGTATTTGTTAGAATATTTAAATTATTTTAAATATTAGTACAACAAAAACAAACAAACAAACAAACAGAGTTAAGTTATTAAGACTGTTACAAAGGGAACAGAATTATTAAAAAAAAGTAATTAACACATAAATAAAGCTTTGATAAAAATATATAAAACACAGGTTTTAAAACGAAAAGAATATTATGTAAATAATAAATTGCATTACAATAGTATGTTTAAAATATTAAAAGATTTTATTTTAAAGGTATGGAATGCGAATTGTTTATTAATAACATGTCGTCAATAATATCCTACATATTTTAATTTAGAAAAGTATAAGTGTTAATGAGTCTGACAGGTTTAGTGTGAATGACTTATGTAAGTATGATATATTACCATATTATATAGCAATCCAAACGGGTCGAAAATTAATGTACTTTCCATGTATTAACTTTAATTTATTTTTATATGCAAAATGGGTTAAGCCCAAGCCTTAAGTCTCGAATATTACACCTTTTATATACTACCCATCTCTCAGACACTGATGTAATTAGCTAATTCTGAAGAATTATGTAGCAAAATGATAAATTAGGGGACACAAAGTTCAAATATTATTTATAAAAAATAACATATAATTAATTTTGAATACACTTTTGAATTATGGACGTGAAATAAAAGTTATCAATAAGAAGTAAAAAAAAAAGCTTATTATTCAATTGAATTTGCATAAAACATAAGACTATAATTGTTAAGATATTGTTTATCACAATGAAATGACATCAGTCAAGTGCTTTTCAATGTTTTAAGAGCAGGTGGCTTGGAAATTCATAGCTACAAGAAATTGTAATAAGTAGCTGCTGACATATATCTTGCCAAGTATTTTAAAAAACCCTTCTAGAAAATTTTAAATATTTCCACGAGTAAAGATTTAGGTTGTAAATGTAACACGATGTTTATTAAAAGAGAAAACATGGAACAGCTGTTTGAAAGAGAACAGTTGAATGCCTAAAGCAATAAGCAACATTTATTTCTCAACTGTTAACAAGTGCACTCCCTCCTTTAAGGCATAAAGGATTTTCTGAAATGTATGTAAAAAGTATTTGCTTAAAAGAAGTTCAATACACTATGCGAATTGGTGTTGCTTGTTACAGGAAAAGCAATCAAAATATTTACAGAAGTTAATGTACTGAAACCTTTTTTAAAGAGATGTTGATTTTTTTTTTATTCTTTATCGATGTCGAAGTGGAAACGGTTTAAAACTTCGAGTTAAATCAAAAACTGAAAAGCACAATTAAAAACTGTTATTATTAAGTTTTATACACTTTTTACATGTTTTAACATCTGCGACTGTAAAATAGACGTTTATTTATTCTCTCGATCATTAAATACTTTTTTCTTTGTCTATTTTCCTTTGTAACTGTTTAAAATAATTGAAGTTTTTTTAAATATTTGGATGTAACATGTACAGAACTTGTCAGAAGTGGAATTTATAAGTAATCGAGTTAAATGCCAACGGGCATTGTTTTAAACAACCTAGAAATTTTAGGAAATAAAAGAATACATTAAAACAAACATGAAATACCTACAACTGAATGTAACAAAAAAGAATATCAATTTGCCAAGAAAAAAAATTAAATGAAAAGATTTTGTTTACGAATAATGGTAGATGATATCTAGAGGAATTTAAAAGAATGATCAAATCTTGGAACTTCCTTTATTTCCCAAATAACTATACTACCTACAGTATATTAAGTATAGACATGGAATTTTCATTTATAATAAAAACTATCCAATGAGAAAATAGAGGTTTAATGAATACAACTACTAAAAGCAGGTTAGGAAGATGATACTGTTTACTGTCACATTCCATTTTGCTTGTAGATTCATGATCAAACTTTTTAATCAAGAGATAATGAAGAAAACATGGTATCTGTTACAATTTTGAGTTGATAATTTTTAATTGATACCAATGTCTAAATTCTTATTACTTATACTGTCACTTATTAAAAAGATCTTTATACAGTTACTGTTCATATTATTATTTTTGTAATAGTTTGGGTTTTGGCTGTTATTGACATCCCCAAAAGCATTTCTGTTCACTTAAAAGGAAATCTTCTTTGCGTGTCCAAAATGTAAAAGTTTCTAAGATCATTAAAAGTTCGAATATTTTCCTTATATACTCTTTCATGAGTCATAGTGGTATGACAATTGGCAACTGTTTTACTAGAGTTGCTGGAGTATGAAGCACTTGTTCAAGATGCATTTCTCTATTTCATTCTGAAATTTGGTAATCAGCTCTGTACCAAAAATGCTTGAGAACAGCTAGTTTGCTTGAAACCATCAAAGCTATAGATCTGTGGTACCCAAATGAAAAACCACTTTCCCAAATCTATTTTTAGAGCTGTTTTAAGGTAGGTTAGCTCACAATTCAAGTTGTAAAGTTCTCTCATCTGAATTTTCATATTATGCAAAATGTGCTTAAAGGCTTTTTATAAATGTTTTTGAGTACTTTTGCATTTCTGCTATCCTCAATTAAAATTTTCCATGATCCTCATTAGTGTATTCTGATACTTTGTGGTTCAACTCTTGAAATTTACTAAATGAAGTAATAAAGATTTCAGCATCATTTTACACTTATATGTTAATAGGCAACAAGATCTCATGAATATAATGACACAATGACTTATTCCAATGAATATGGTTAATCGAAACGATCTAGCACATTTGATTCGTTGAATACTTTTACAATAATTTTAAAAGCACTTATCAATTTTTACAAAATTTATCTACAGCTTATTGTTGTAAATATCATGAAAATATGTATTAAGATTGTTTTAAAGTTGGAATGTAAATAAAGCATGAATAAAATTAAGGGATTCTTTTTAATAACATAAGAAGCTGGAAGCATCGTTTACTTTGAAACACACAGTAATATTTGCAAGTTTGAGTAATTGAAGCAACCAACCAATTTAACCTTATTTACAAAATTTCAGCATTACTCTAATGAAAAGCAAACTGAGTGAAATTGGGAGTTTAAATGCTTAATTTCTAGTAGGCTATATCATTAAAACAATCTACTATTTCTATCAAGTCTCGTAACTCAACCAACAACTTTGGTTTAATATTATTATTGGAAAAAACTCCAGCGGTTTTTCTATAAATTGTTACTTATCGTTTTTGTTCGATAATAAGAAAGTGTAAAATTGAATTTAAGTAGAATAGCTGAAAGTTATCCTATTATTTATACATCTAAAAAAATGTTATTTCCTAAATTATTCCCAATAAATAAAAAAACTGGACACATATATTATATAATGATGTCATGCAATAAAACCACAACAAAATTCTTAATCACTATTGGTATGTAACAAACAACATAACGGTTTTTCCCTGTTGCATGTTTTTGTTGAAGGATGAAAATTCTAATAAAAATCCTTCGGTGAGATTCTTTAATGAAATAGATGTAATTTATTTTAACCCTAACAAGATCCCGGATCGTAGCAAGATCAAACTTTAGAGTGCTTTAATTCTGGAAAGCAAATTACTGAAATTGCAATTCAAGTGAGGTGAATTATAGAGGCATTAGTAAGTATGCACATATATTAGACCACATGTAATACAAAATGGAAATTCACGTTTACCTGTTATGTAGAACCCTTAGGGATTTCGGAGACATACAGTTGACACTCCAGTCTGTATTCCCGTGGTCATTACAAATCGTAATCGAAAATCGACCATAATTTGCTCGAATTAATTTTATTAGTTCTCCATCTTTACATTCGATTTTTAACGTTTTCCCTTCACAAGCGTACGCTGTTTCGTAACGAATTAATTCTGAAACAAAATAGAAAAATAAATTAGTCTAAACGACAATTTCAAAATTAAAAAATATTAATCATAAATGTATAATATAAAATTAACGGATTGCAAAATTTAATTTGTCGGGTCATGAAGATAACTTTAAAGTTAACGGTTATTTATTAAATTTAATATAATACTATGGTACAAAGAAGATAAAAATGAAATAGTGTTGAAAGATTATGTAAATTACAGTGGTAGTATCGAATCGGGTAAAGAGGGGCGATATTTGTTAAAATACAAATGAAGCAACAACGCTATAGCTAATTTCGCTTCATGATGTGCGAACTATACGTGTTTTAGCACAAAGAAAATAGCAAAGGTGTTGATTGGTTTCCCAAGAAACTAAAATGAGGATGTCGAGATACACAGGCAAATTAATTACTTGCGCGATAATCTTACGGCGTTGACATACTAAAGAATCAAGATTTTACGATAACGTACGAAACATAAATACTTTCAAAACACGATCGAGTTGAAATTATTAAATCAATATGCAGTTACAAGAACATGATTCAATTTTATTCAAGGTAGGTACGTCTCTATTCGTTCAGATTTCGTATCTACATTTAAAGAAAACGGTACACCTCTATTTCATTTTATATCCTTGTTTTTCTACCGAAATTTATTCTATGGACGAATAAATATTGTATTCAAAAACATAAAAATAAATAAAAAAGGAATAGCGACATGTTTAAGAGGATATAACTTCACGTGTTTTAACTCGAAATACAAGGGAACACAATCCCCTAATAAATATAGGTCATTTGAGCACCGAAGCATTAAAAATGATGAACAGGAACTGTGCTACCGGTCAGTAGTATCGTCCTTAATCTCCGACTGAACTACTCAAAGGGCACTCAAACCTTTTGAAACCTTTTTCGTGAACTCTCCAAAGAATAAACCTTACATGTTGTTTCTTTATTCATTTCTTTATATACTTTTATGAGAATAATCGATATAAATAAAAAAATAAAATAAAAAGTTAATCGAGACGTGAATGTATCAAATCAAATATTTAAGGAAGTTACACAGTAATTTTAGCGTTACATTCTAAACGAGTAATTTGAATCATTTGAATCATTTGAATTTCAGCCGACGTCTTTTACCTTGTATGTTATTATTTATTACTTATATCACTACGTGGCATGCAAAAAGTATTTTACTACTGCTGTGTAGATCATTATGTACATATTAATATATTCATTTAATAAGACCGTCATGCACTATTCAAATTCTAATGCTACATTATGTTTTAACCGTTTAATTACTTATATGGAGGAAGTTGCTTGTTGTATATTTAATTTGAACTAAATGATTTAATTATTTAATATTTTTGGTTAAAATAAAAAGTTGGTTCACTAGAGATAGAAAAAGCAACATAACCTAATAAATCTACCAACGAGAGCCAAATTATTTATTTTTAAAAAGAACAGTTTCAACAACAGAAAATTTGCCCAAGACACAATTTTCTGTATTCTTAAGATAATATTGATTAAAGTGAAAGCTTATCATACTCATTGAATATAAGAAATAAAGAAATCTTTTCAACAAAAACAAAATCTTATCAACTATCCAATAATTTATTATTTTGAGATATTTATGGTGTTGAATCTAAGTTAAAGTTTTCAAACTTCTGCTTATTGGAAGAAAACTCAAATCAAGTCTACTCCAATCAGATACTCATAGCAAAAAGTTGATTATTATTATTTTTATTAAATTTGAGATGACTATATCCAAGATGTAGCTAATCAAAGCTTTGCCACGAATATAATCTGAGTACCAGATGTCTAGTTGCAAAGACAATAGTTTTATGGAATTTTGAGCGCCACTAAATCTTTATTTTTTGAAATGATTTCTGTCTTCGAAGAGTTTACTTCAAGCCAGGTGTCGATTTTCGCTTGGCCGTTCAATTTGTACAATAATGCAAGCCTCGGATAACTTGATGAATAACAGTAATCAGTAAAACTAAAAATATTTCAAGATCGTTTGGATCTGTGAGATACACGGAATGTAATTCTTTAAGTGTTAACCTGTTAATACACTATACAATTGTGATTACATATATTTTAGAATAATATTACACTAATATGAACTTAAGAATATTCTTTTTCTCCAGTGAGTATTCTTTTTCTATTAATTAAATAAACTCCAAGCTAACCATATTATAAATAAACTAAGCTATTCTAATAAACGAGTTTTTAAGGAAAATTTATCATCGTTCTACTTGCCCACGATGAGACCCCAGGCCTGCTTCATTTAACTATTTTGATTCTGACCAAATTGTCACCAGGCAAAACGCTACGTCTTATAATAATCGAATGATTATTAAATATTTATTACTATCAATAAATACATAGCAAGTCAAAGCATGAAATCAAATTTTCCTTGAACGAATCTTTGTTTATGGAAGAAATGCTCAAATCAAATATGATTGGCAGTTTTGAAAAACTCAGATTCCTAGAAAAAAATTGATTATCATCAAATTCGATCTTTCAATATTGAAATCCCCATTTAAAGGAAATAGAAGAGTTCCCTCGACTAATCAAAGCTTTGCCACGAATAAAATTTTAATACTTAAGATTATTCGAATATCCAAGTTGCATAGAATTTTGAACGCCATTCAATTTTTATTTTTGAAGATGATTTTTCTCTTGATTTCTGTTTGGACGTTCCATCACGAATGATTTAATGGTTAGTGTTTTTGCGAAATCGAAATGAATCTTGGTACATAGAACTGAGTTCCAATACTCATTCGATTTGGAAGCTCAATTCCTGGATGTGCAAAATAATAATAATAAAAAGCAAAAGAGGTAGGGATTGTTCTATGCAATATAGAGAAGAAGCAGCTACGTTAAATTGGAAAATCAAAGACACAATGTTATTGTGAAACCCAAAATGGAAATAAAATAGGTAGTATTCATAAGGCTCCAATGTACTTCAAAAAGACAGTAACCGTATAATTGGCATTTGATGATAGTAAATTCTAGAATTTATATTGATGTTTGCGTCATAACAAATGAAAAATATGAAGTGCACTTAAGCTCACATATTTTTATACTGTCAGTCTTAAATTCTATTTCAGATCGCAACAATACAAAAATGCATTTTATGTTCTATAAGTATGTATACCACAAAACCACTCCATGCAATTAATGAGTAAAACAATAAAATCGGATCTGATAACAATATAGCTCATTTTAATTGTGGTTAAGTTCAGATTCACATTTAATTATTTTTTTTGTACGTGTAGTATTATTGCATCATAAAAGCATTTACGTCTAATAAATTTCATTATTTGAATTATCAGACAAATTCCAGGAATTTAATAATTATTAATTAAGACGTTATCAAAAAAAAAGCAAAAAATTCCAATAAATCCAAAATAAAGCTTTTCTGGTTAAAGGTAGATTTGCTGGGTGAGCCAACTTTCCCTCACACACAACCTTTTTTCTCTACGCAAATTGTGCGTTTCCTGAAATTCCTTCAGTGAAACGAAATTTATGTTTAAATTTAAATGCAATCATCCAGCTAGAAGTCTGAAAAAAAAGTAGCTCCTTTCAAGGAAAGTTTTTATCAATTTTTGTTCTTGGTATTCCATCATACGTTTTGAAATTTTATTTTCGATAAGATTTAAATATTTTTGATTTTAATCTTTTTGCGTATTTGACGTTAAAGGAAATTGAATTTCGTTCTTTTTTCTGTTTACGGGTAAAAAATATTCATTATATTTCGCCAAATTTATTTTTAAAATATTTATTCACTTAAAAACTTTTAAATAACACAGAAGATGAAAAAGTAAAAAAATTGTCCTGATATATTTTTAAGTTTGCGTAAAGGTCTACCTTTAAAATATAATAAGTTCAATTCGAGAAATGGTTATGTTTTAATGCTCAGGAAGCTTCTGAAAAGAAAATCTAGTAAAGAGAATTGCAGAAATAATGCAACAGTTTTTAATAAATAAAAAGGAAAGAACGGCGTCAGTAAAAAAGGAATAAAACTGAAATCTTTTCAACTTAAAGAAATATTGTTCGATTCAGTTAGCTGTCATCCAGTGTATGATGAAATTCAGTATCTACTGGGCAATGATAGGAAAAAAGAAATAAATTCTCGATATAATACCGATCTCCTTTATTACGAATTGAAAGTTTTCGCATTGTAATAAAATCGGGCCTTTCAAACATCGCTTATTGTAACCTTTTCGCATTTTATTAATTTAGACCAAGTAAAATTCCTTTTGCGAATACTTAGTAGACTGGCAATAATCGGATTGAGAAAAGTTCCATTAAAAAATAATAATATCTTGCTCAATTTCTGAGAAAATCCAAGGAAATCTAAGTTATCGACAATAGAGTAAAAAAAGGAAAAAATTGGAAAGGTTCAACAGTTTCATTTATTCAATCTGTTGTCTATTTTACATAATAAGTGAGATCAACATCCGGACGTATATTCACTTCTTTTTGATATACGACGTTTCCGTAGTTTTAGAAGTACTCGTGAGTTTGCTCATCAGTGGGCGCTCAGAATGTGTGATTTTCAGGATCGTGTACGGCCACTTAAATTACTTATTTCCTTTTGCCGTGTTCGTACTTACAAAGTTAGTAGCTCTATAAAAACGACGTTTCAGCATTTCTTGAGATGAGTGTAGACAGGTTAAGAATTCTCCGCTTTTCACACATTATTCGAATTAGTATCATTTAAATTGAAGGTTAAAGAAATATTGCATTGCACAATTTTGTTTTTCTTTTTGTAATTGCGCACTATTTTGAACACAACAATCGGACTTTCCACATATTGATTCAACCTAAATCAGTTGGAATTCTCGGTCTCATTTAAACAACCTTTATACACGGTACCTACCTAATTAACTAACTTTCCGGAATCTTTTCTTTACTCTCAAAAGCTTTGTAGTATAAAATTTTTGTTGGTTACAACGGACGGAGACTCTAAAATTACAATAATTCGAGAATTAAATTTATTTCGAGACCAAACTAATTACGGGGTATTTTCTGATTTATACGTGTTATTAAAGTTTGAATAAAAGCGGCATAATAAACATGAATTATGTTTTTGTTGCTTTATTATGAAAATTTTACCGGGAATTCAAACAAAACGGATATTTAGTTCAAAATTTTGTTTTCAGCCCCAGGTGCGTTTGCTTCAAAACAAAAATAGGATGTAAAATTCACACTAATCTGATTAATCTCGATAATCCGATTAAAAATTGTACAATGCCTGATTAAATTGTTGGATAGACGGACGGACACCAACATGTAGTTTTATTGTGAATTTGTAATCCACTTTAATAAACTCTCAATTTCCCTGTATAAAAAATAATACAAAAAATAATTCTGCAATTTTGGTTTTAAATCAAATGAAATCCATTAGCAGATTTTATCGAGTTTAGTTATGCATTGACATAATTAAACTTAAAATCCTATTTTGGTTTAACCAAATCTAAAGATTATATTGGATTTCCGCTCTAATATTATTTTGAAGAGAAGCAAAAACGCAGAACATGATGGAGTTATTTCTACGGTGCAAATAAGATCGAGACCGCCAAAAAGATTTAAACCACATTTATCGTTTAGAATGTTTTTTTGATTTTTATTTTGCAAATTATAACTAAATAAAATACAAACCTAACAGTAAGCTTAAAATGATCATGAGAATTTTGAAATAAAGCATTTCTAACTTTAATAAGATAGCAATCAATCATTTTTCTTAGCAGAAAAAACAAAAAATCAATTTTCTTCAGCTTTGTGTGTTACCCTTACACAGTAAAAAGCCACCAGCAGCTACTAAATTTGTGATTATAATTTAAATCTTTTTTCTCAAAACCACCATCATTACTTATGCTTTTGATTCTGTTAAATATTTGAAATTGAAGGTTACGATATAGTAGTGGAATCACCAAGGGATTGGTATTTTCCAACTTTTTGTAATTTATCATCTCCCACGGATAATTAAAAATCCTATTAGAAGAAAAATTTTTTTCCCAAAATGATCGTTTTTTGCTATTTGGAATTTTTCAAAACCATTGATGAATTTGAAATATCCCATTATAAGAACAGCATTTATCGATTTATATCTGTGTTCTATTTGGGAAAAACTTGAATTACTTTGGGTGTGACTTCCCAAAAATAGATAACTACACATGTCTAGTCTCGACATCAATAAATCGAGATCTCGAGAATTTTTTGAATTATAAGGATATTTAACTTTTCGACATCAGTCAAAAAGTCTCTTTCATCACAAAATTCTGAATTATCTTTAGTTCAAAAAAATTCAAGACAAGAAAATTCCAAGAAACGTTCCATCCCTTTAACTTGCCCGAAGTGGGCGTAAATCAATCTAAACAGCAGCGTAAGGCCATGCTAGTCCAAATATGGCAGTAGTTAATGCACCTACTAACCACCACAATATGAAATTAAATCGAAACGTAATAAATGCAAATTATATGCCAAGAGACAATTTTTTGTATTCCTTTCTAGGTCCTCTAATTAATGATCAAATATGAATTTAAAATTTAATGCACGAATACCTTCCATGTATCTTAAATAAAAATAAATATGACGACGGTGTTAAACTTCATGCATCTTAAAATATTAGACAGTTATTACGAATGATACACACGTTTTTGTTTATAATAATAGCTCCCCGATTTAATTAAGTTATTAATCCATCATGTTCCAGGCTAATGTAAAAGCGTTCTATTAATTTTCTCGCCGTAGGAAATAGACACGAAATTATTTGCTGTTAGTAATCAAACAGGAAAAAAAACTTTATAGAAACTCCAGAAAAAAAGTAAAACACAATGCTGGTTTAAAGGAACAGAAGTGGAAGCCTTTAAGTTACATGATTAGAATACAAATGGATGCATTTAACCGCCGTTTTTCTATTTGTTAAAAACAAACGCTTTAAGAAATACGCCCGTATATTACATTGAAGGTATCTGAGAAAATAGCTGTCAGCGCGGCTTTATATTTGTTTTTCTTTTTTATGAAACGGAGAAGTTTAAAAAGGAACAAAACACTTCCACATTTACTCGCAGGGTTTATTAATTAAAAAGGTAAAAATTGAAATTTCGTGTTTTACTAGTTTTAGGTAAATAAAGAAATAAAATGTTTTACTGAAATATTTACAAACACAAGGGTAACATTCAACAATTTTTTAAACTTTTCACGTAATGAATTAAAACACAGTAGAGACAATAAACCTCTTCCTTCTTTCACTGAATATAAAATGAAGATGTTTATTTAGGATTCCATTGCTGTTTTTTTAACTTTAACAAAATCTTAATTAAGTGATTTATTTTGCGAGTATTTAACTTATAAAAGTAAGCAAGAATAATTCAGAACATAAAACGGGTAGTTTCTTTTCATCTATCTAACTTAGTGGTTCCCAATCTGTTGCCCGCCGGCGTATTACTAGGTGATTCGCGGTTGCTTTATCAATTTAGTAGGAATTGTTTTATTGTTCTCGGAGTTTTCGTGCTTTCACAATTATTAGTAATATTCCTGAATAATTTACAATAACATTACACCAATATCAATTTATTTATTAATTTTATCAAATTAAACTTTCAAAGAAAGAATATTCTTTTTCTCCAGTTAGTATTCTTTTTCTATTAATTAAATAAATTTCAAGCTAACCAGATTATAAATAAACTATGCTACATTCATAAATAATTGAGTTTTTAAGGAAGATTCGTAACCGTTCAACTTGTCTACATTTTATAATAATCAAATGATTATTGTAACATTCTCGCAATACAAAACTGCATTCCGCATATTTCATTCATTCAAAAAACTGTAACTGCTATGAAACTGATCTAAGGAATCAAAGAATTTAAAACGGGCATTAGTATTAAGGTCGTTACACTTCATCGGGTTGTTCAAAAGTTTACGAATTTGTCTAGAAATGTAACTTTGCCGCGAAGATAATCGACTTGTTACAATTCCAATATGCCCTAGATTATGCAAATATATTCAAAGGATAAGGTTAAATTATACCCGAATAAGATTGGCGATAGTCTAAAGTTAGAAATTATTGTGAAAGTAATTAACCTCGCGAATCGAAAAATAACGCAACTTTTATGTTCTCATGAACTGAAGTACATGCTTGGTTATTAAAAATTTTCATTTATCGAAATGATGTTAACCTATGCCCATGATTAAAAATTGTACCAACCGTGTGTTTACACTGTCTTTTATCGACTTCAGTATACTCGTAATTCATTTTATTGAATCATTACCAGGACATTACTTCACACTATCCCATAAAACATAAATATTCACCTTTTTAAAGCCATCACGCCAAGCTATAAAATCAAAACGATACTTTCAACTTTGCTTATAACATTATGAAACTACTTAACTGCCCTAACATTTCTGTTTTAGAAGCGACGTATAATAATCGCATAAACATGTAGAATACAGGTTTAATGCAAAACAGCACAACATTTTACAAGTTCTATTATCCAGGGGCGTCTTTCAGAATTTATTATTGATGAAAAGCAATTTTCAGATTCCAAGAAGCTTTAAAAAATAGGCACCATTATGTTCTTCAATATATACAGGATGAACCAGAAAATACTATTTATTAATATACAGTTAGTGTAATTCTAAAATATTAATGCTTTAAAAAGTTGCAATAAGAAAATAAAAAAAGAATTGCGTCTCTCTTAGGTTTTTCTGCTCAACTAATAATATACGTTTAGGCTGGAATTTTTTACTGTAAAAGCCAAGTAATAAAAAAGTGGAAACGTCGAGCAATATAATAAAACAAATTAATATTAAATTCTTCATATACACAAAAATAGGTTCGTCTTCTTTAATTTAGTTTCTAACAAGCAATAATATACAGTTAGGTTAAAGTATTTTTTCAAAAATCTCATATTAAACCAAATAATAAAAAAAAACGGAAACCCCCAGCAATATAATAAAACCAATATAATAAATAATATCTATATTCAATTCTTATCTAGCTATTTAGCTATCAGGGATATTCTTGAAATTGAAAGTATCTGTTCTGAAAGTATAAAATTGGCAAAAATATTTCTACTAAACTTAAAAATAGCTAGCTGTACTAAACTAGTCCCACTTGGCGGCCTTGGTAGAAACCATTCGAAAGACTTTTAAACAATTTTACAAAAGGATATTTCAAGAGAAGAAATACCCGACTTTATTGTCTAAGATCTACAAAAAAAAATGACAGTAACCAATAATGTATGTTACGAATAATAACATGTGATATATTTCAGAGCTTATATTCGTCACTGGCCAACATTGAGAACGTTTTGTAACTCTTTGTATCGTTCTTGTTCAGAGTAATTTTTTCTGTATAGTATTAGAAATTCCGAAACAAATCGAGTTACGAAACCAACGCAAATTTTTGCTTTTATCCAGCACATGGTATTTCAGCAGCCCACATTTCCTTTTATATTACTTCAGGCTAACAAATTTAATTAATTCTTCGTTTTAGTTTTAGTCTCTGTAATCAACAACAAGAAGCTTTAAAAAAATGAAATATCACAGCAGTACAAAATTCCTGCTGATTATAAATCCATTTTAAGAATAAATTCGGTTAGTAGAGTCTCCAGCTTAGTAAACTAGAGGACTTACAAAATTATCCTATATTTTCGTCTCTTCGCATGTTAAATGAGTAAAACAGTAAAGAATTAAGATTTTGGGTTCTCAATCAATTAAATAGATCACTAACAGTTCTTCTAGAGTCAGATTGCAGTTATCAATGATCTGCCAACCAATTCAGCAATTTGGGCAAATGACCAAACTGCGATTTCTAAATACAAAAACTAAGCGAAGCCGCAAACAATTCTACATCATGAGTCTAATTGTTATAGTTTGAATACTTTCGCCTTAGCATTACTTTTTGGATTTTTTCAGCCTAAGGCTTGTTTGTCAATGAATGCCCAAAACTTTGGTGTCACTTCCTTGATGGTTGCCCTACTGTGAAGGTTTGCTTTGCACGCTTTGATTTCCAAGTTATGGCTGCTTAGATTCTGAATTTTCTTTAAAAATCAAAACTTGAAGCTTCTTCCAAAGTAGATAAATCCAAGATTTGAAGAATTCTTAGAAAATGGTTACTAAATAGCTTTAGCTAGCGACTAAAATTTGTTAAAGAATTTTCAAAATTCAAAAATCTTGACGGAATTATTATCCGATATTAGAATTTGAGCAAACTATGACTACAGTTCTATTTCACAAAGGTACTATTATGTTGCATATTTACTTTTTTATAAAATGATTTTTATTAAAAAAGAAATGTTATAAATAAACTTTAGGTGTGAACAGTCATGTTTTAAAGATATTTTTGTTGGCTGCCTGTAATAATAAAACCATTGTTGTGGTTATTTCGAAAGAAGCTATTCAATATTCAAAGGCTGCTACAGTTTCTCACATTTTAATTACAGAGTAGATGTAATAAATTTAATTGCTACCTATAATAATATAATTCTTGAAATTGCTGGTAATAAAATTTGTTTTTTTCTGTATAAAATTAAACAAGAACAACGTATTGATCACTTTTTAAAATTAAAATTTAATTTTTGTCAGGTTAAAACGATTTATGATCGAGCTGGACATTATTATTATTTATTAATTAAATTAGAAATTCAATAATACTACAAACTCATTCATTATTCATATCACGCCAAGTAGAACAAATTTACTATTGCGCAGACTAAAAGGTTGATCTCGAAGATATTTCTTATCTCGTGGGAGTTCAGAATATTTGTTATGAACATAATAACTTTTGATTGTGAATCGACATCCATTTTGAACTAGGTTAAGTCCGTTATTGTTTATGAGAGTTCTAAGGAGTTTCTCCTCTTCGTACTCTTTTTAGAGTAGTCAAAACTAATGGGAGCATTCGAGCGTTAATACACACAATTTTCCGGGCTAACATCACGGGATGTATTATACGCCTTCCGGTCCTTTGTAAAGGGGTGAAAGAGGCCGTCTTAAAGTTTTCGTGATTTTAGGCGTGGAAACTCGGTGTGCCCTGCGATTATAAATAAAGTTTTTGTGCACAGAAATTACAAACCGGAACTAACGCCTCTGTCGAGTTTCTAAGAACCCACAATTTCATCCGAACATGTAAACCTACTATAGGTAAGATGTTTCTTAATTGTAATACAGTACCTATGCATTTAAGGGATGGTGTCAGTGCGCTCTAGAGAAAGCATTAGCGACAACATTACAGTCTCATCTACAAGAGAAAATCTTTTGAATCTTCGCGGGTAGCACGTTTCAGCTCTCAAGAGTAAAACAAGGTAATTAGCCCATACCGGATTGAATAAGCTGAGCTTTCTCCACTTCTTTTTCACTTTAACGCGTGTGTTAGAACAGAATAAAACTTTTAAATCACCACAGCTGCAACCATTTACTACGACATCTTCTATAGCTATACAACAGACTCTTTTATTACCCGATGTTACAGCAGGCTTTATTTACACTAGACCAAGGGTGTTTTAGGTAAGTTTTCCAATTTTATACAATGTAAGTTAACAATGTGTTTGTTAAAGGAACAAGATTGATGAAGTTCATGTTCGAGTAAAAACGTATGAGACGACAAGTAAAAATTAAATTTTAAAAATAGTCGGTCGTAGTTAATCAGAGGCGCCTTTAACTGACCGCGTTGTACATACTATTAACGAGCAGCTTAAAAGTTACCCACTCAATTATAAAAAAAAATGTGGTCTAAATATTTAATTAAAAGTTCCCTAATTATTTTAATGGCTAGAAGATAACAACACATTTAAAAAACTTGTATTTTTAAATTAGGGACTTGTTTTTAGAGCATTCATAAATTTATTAAATAAAAGCTTATGGTGGATACCTTTTATAACTTCATCAGTTAAAAAGAACATTCATAATGTGACGTATCTCTACTAATCATTAACAAACCTATGGTGTAAGTGCATACGCCTTCGTTATAACAACACGCAGCTTCCATGACATGACCTTATACACCTTCATTAATTAAGAGTAAATCCCTTGACATATGAATATCTTCACTAATTAACGACAACGCTTAAGAACAACAACCACGACGTGATGTATATATTTCCAATAATTAAGAGCAATATTAATGCATTTGCCTTCATCAGGAAAATTACTTTCTTGTTGTAATGGCACATGCTTAACTAATTTTCCGAATCAATTCTGATTTCGATATGAAAGTTAGCTATTTAAATTTAATTTTGAGGTTATGTTATATATTAATTAAAACTGAGAAGTAAAAAGAAAATCAAGTATCAATGCGTTGATTTTTAGAAGAGTCTTAGTTGATTGATGAAAGGCTTTTAATTAAATCGAACCCATCAGGTAAATACATACATAACCGACAGTGTTTCGTCAATGATTGTAATATCTGTTTGAAGTTTGACAATAATGCCAACAAAACAATATAGTAGACTAAATAATAATCAAAATAATCCGAGATAATAATAATTATTATGTTTTTCCAGAATTACACTGTTAATTAACTAGGATTAATTAAAAGCGATAATGCTTCAAATAGTACACCCATAGAAATGATTTATACAATTTAATATAAATTCTCCAACATAGAAAGGTTCGTTAACAAATGCCTATTACAAATAAAGCACTGACAGTACTGTAGTTAATAAGTGAACATGCGTATTCTACAATTAAAAATAAACTACATATGAAGTTTTTGTTCTTTTCTATACAAGCTGTATGTATTTCATGATTACAAAATAGTCTCTTGGTCATATTCTTCAAAATCCCATAAAGAGAAAAAAGAATTCCATCGCTTGGTTTTGATTCTCCATATTTTTAAGTCTTGGTTTCAAACTACAAATCGTGACCAAAAAAGTGATACTTCTGGTATGGCGTTATTTCGGAAAGACTTTTAATTTGCACAGCACCATTTCGGCACGGAGTTAATTATGATGATTTTGATCAGATATCCAAACTAAAAGTTCTACCAAAAATCTTACTTACATTTAATCTTCTATAAATAAACGTTTAAAAAATGCTCTAAATCATGAGTCTTCGTTTTGAACCCATTCTTGTTGAAATACCCATGTCTTGGTCTTGGTTTTGGCTTAATCTTCGTTTTCGAAGAGATTCTTTACAAAATTGTACGTAATGTTATTTTTGATTTATTTGCACGTCGTCATTTTGAAACAAAACCCGTTATGATAATTTTGATCAGATACCCAAACCAAAAGTTCTACTACAAAACCGATTTATGTATCGTTTGTTACCTATATTCAATCTTCTAATCTTTAATGTAACAAAATAATATACATCATGAGTCCTTGTTCTGATTCTGTTCTTGTCCAAATGCGCACGTCTTGGTCTTGGTTTTGATTTAATCTTCATTTTCAAAAAGATCCCCGACAAGATTATTTATTACTTAAGGACTCTTGCTATAACCAACAAATTACATTTTCAAAAAACATAACTTTGTGTAAATAGTGTCAATCTGACAATTCGTTCAGTTGCAAAAAAATGAATGAAAAAGACCGTCGTAATTTCATTTCATCGCAAAAGAGCTAACAGTACAGTAGACGATACTTTGAAACATTATCTACTTGTCAGGGATAAAACATGCAGCCCGTAATCGCAGCATGCCAATAAGAGGTGTCGAACTAGTTCGAGCTAAAAAATATCCAAAACCACGGAAAAGCAACATCAAGTTATAAAAACTAGAGCTCGGAAACTTTATGACTTAATTGGAGAAAGAAACGCATGCTTGGTACTAGAGTTTGCTACTCTTCTATACAGTTCTATAATTCATATCAAGGTGAGGTTCTTTCAGACTCTGCAACGTCACTTGGTGGGGAGAAATTCGGGAAAAAATATATCGTTTGGCAAACAATGTGCCTGTGTGGCTATCAAAACACGCCGTTTGTGAGCACAAATACAATAAATGCCGAAATGTATGCCAATGAATGCGTGAAGAACCATTTGCTTCCATTGCCACTTCAACCTTATTTTGGCCAAATTTAGCTTTGGTACATTAAGCCAAAGCAACAACGACTTATTAGAACAAAATAGTGTTGATTTCGTTGCTAAGGATATGAATATGTGCCACAATGTCGGGTCATCGGGGGATATTGAGTTCTGGCTAAAAATAAACCAAGAACAACGGAAGAAAAGAACATCTTAACAGAGATCAAAACGCAACTTAATGCAAGATATGCGCAAGAAGTTGAGAAAATTAATCGGATACGGTATAAGCGTATAAATATTTGTTGACACATATGTTTTTAAGAAATGTATTTTTGGTGCACGACGCAATTTTAGCGCGGAACTCATTATAATGATTTTGATCAGATATTCAGATTTCTATTAAAAAGCAGCTCTTATTCAAATATTCGCATCTTGGTCTTGGTTTAGTTATCATTTCAAAAGAGATTCTTAACAAATTTATTCATTATTTTGACGTCGTGTTACTTTTGGTATGGTATTATATCGACATGGTTTTATGTTTGTAGTAATTTTGATCGGATATCCAAACCCAAAGTTTTATAAAACAGCTGGTTTATACATCATTTATTATCTACATTCAATCTTTCATAACACCAATATTTAGTTTAGAATCATGAGTCTTCTTGCTCTCGTTTAAATATCCCTGTCTTGGTCTTGTTTTACAAAGCTTTGGTGCCATTTCCTCGATGGTTGCCCTAATGCTAAGGTCTTTGAGTTATTTATACTTGGAACGCTTTTAATGACCAAGTTATGTCTACTTTAAGTTCTCGAATTTTCTTTTAAATCAAAACTCGAAGGGTTTTGCAAAATAGAATTGACCTTAAAAAACGGCTACTAAATATCTAAGATATGTCTGCTCAAAATAGCGATGAGAATTTGTTGGAGAATCTTCAAAAATCAAAAAACTTAGTGGAATTTCTCAAATTGCCTCGTAGCATGTATGGAAACGAGCAAACAATAACCTTGAACAAATTCTCCACTTTTTATTGATTATTGCCCAATATAAAGATGTCTTCGAACTGTAACTTCATTGATTGAGACAGTTTTTTTAATTATTTTCGAAGATTCTGAGTAGCCCTATTGCTCAATCACTTATTGGATGATTAAGAGAATTATCAAATTGTGGAATAAGCTGTAGATACTTCAAAAGAATGTTTAGCTTCTTGAAGATACAACTCGATAACAATTAATAGAATATAAAGAAGAATTGAGTCAAAAACAAAAAGCTTGAAGAATTCAGTTAAATAGCAAGCTGGTTGTGTTGTGCTAGGTTATGTTTATCTGCATTTCTTGCAAAACACATTCATAGATTAATTCTTTCATTCTTCTCACGTTAAATGCTAATTAAGCAGGCACCAACGAAAAGGCTAACTAAGTCTGCTTGTAGTTACAATGGTATTTTTACATAACATTTTTAGAATCTTCTAATTTAATGTCACCACCTTGCGGCTGTAATCTGGAATGTGTATAAATTCCTGCATGCTCGTTTCATTAAGAAGTTTGTAAAGACGAAATCTTAATAATGGCAGACCTCAATTAAAGGGGATATAATTGTGGAATAAAATGACCCGCTACGGTGCTAAAAGTAGTAAAAAAGGAAGTAGAGCCACTACTAATTTGTTAAAACTTAAAACCTGCATAATAAAAGATGCCCGTTAACCGCAGGATAAATTAAAATTTTATTGTTTAAACTTGAATGCGGAACAAGAAAGAGTTCCTTGAAAAATTATTCTGTAAGAAAAAACCAAAAAAATGAGCAACGGATTTTATTGTTTGTAGAATCCTAGGAGATTTAACAGTGTTTTATTATTACTTTTTATTACGGACTAACTAGGAAATACATTTATATATAAAACAATTAGGGTTGTAACTTGTTTGTTAAGTTGTTCAAAGTTAATTACAAAGTACTCAGTTTTGGGTGTTTCAATATACAGAGCGTTGACAACCTGATTTATTACGAAAACTTATTTCAAATTCCACTAAAAGTTTCAAGCATGCTAAAAGTGAGTACTTTTAAGATAATATAATTTCACGGAGAAAAATATTTTCAAGCTTTTAACGCTTGAGATAATCTATCTATCAAAACAAAGTTTTGTATTAATCAGAATGCAGTTTTAGATCGGTATCTAGATCCAGTTGTGAGTTTTAAAAGCTGTTAGCATCAAACTCAGGAAGCTGAAGCGAGACTAATCAATTATTTTCGTTAAATAGATCTAAATCTGGAAAAGGACCCTGACATCAATTAAAACCATGTCTAAGTCCAGTATTCAAAACACAAAGGTATGAAAAGGAATTCTGTTATTTAACAAAATGGATTTAATCTGTCATGGATTGTTAGGTGGTGTTAGATTTTAAATAAAAATGAAACAGAAAAATAATAAATCCAACGGAAAAACTTGCACCAAAAATTAGTGAAAAAGTTAATGGATGATGATGATGAGGCCGTGTTTTGTGTATTTATCAAGTATCATAAGCTTTTGTTTGTTGCATTCGGCGGAAGCGGCATAATTTTTTGCACTATCTCGAGCAGTTTCATGAAGATATAGCTTACTACCGGTTTTATTCTTTGTTTATATAAATTGCAAAATAAGAGCTTTTGTAACTACACGCATTCATTTCCGCTGCTATTCTATTCTAAGCGAAAAAAATTAAGCCTTATCTTTCATTGACACTAATTTTCTTATGATTAATCGTGTTAGAAGAAAGAACGCGCAAAAATTTCAAGCATTCACTATAGGACCGACACTAAATGCGCCGCAATAATATCTTAACAGGTTTGTTTCTTTTTTATGTGTAATTTTATCTAGTGAAGCATTATGGAAGTATTTTGTGAGTCTACATCCCAAATTCGTTTTCCCTTACGTAATCAACTTATTTATAAAAAATATTTTTATGTAAATTCATTTCAGAACTTAATGGATTGGACGAAAATGATTGTCGACAAGAACACACTTTGGGAATTAGTTTGTTGCGATCCATGGATTTTGTCAATTTGGGACTAATCATAAAGTTTCGGTGCTTTTTCCGGAATTATGGAAATTGATGAAACTTTACATTTTCGTTATAAAGACGATTTTCAATTTCAAGATCCAAAATCCCGTACAGTTTCTTTTATTGATTTTTTTCGAGTTTTAAAATATTTTCTGCTCCTTCCTAAAAATTGTAATTTCTAAAACAGCGATATTTGCAGATTAAACACTTAATGATGCCCAAGAGGAAGGAGGATAAGAAAAAAAGGAAAAACAAATAGAAAAAGAAGAATAAGCATAAGAAGAAAAAGAATAAGAAGATAAAGAAAAAAAATAAGAAGCTAGAAATATAGAATTTAAGGGACCACTGTGACAGTATTTCATAAATTGACAGTTTTACATTTGTGTAAGTTCAGAATTGTTAGCTTGTGACAAAAAACTATCTATGAATCAAATTATTCTTTAGCGATTATCAATGTATTGACTTTTGAATTCGATTTTTTACTTCCTGCAGTCAATACCATAATATTACTTCAGAAGCATAACGCTATAACAAGCGAATTGAAATAAAGCACTCTAGTTGGTGTGAATAATTTTTTATTTAAGTTAGTGTCTCGAACCGATTTCATACATTTCCTTCAAGGCTTACAGTTTACAGTTGCTCTTGTTTACACAGGAAATCAAAAAGATGAACGGAATCATTAAAAGCGTGACTGATGAACGAATATATATCTGGAAAAAGGAAACGAAAATTTTATGTAAAATTCGACGTAAAAAACGATGTTTTATTACCTTACTTAAATTTTTACGACACTCTTCCAAAGCATGTCTTATTAAATGTGAAATTGTAAGGGCATTGCTATGCTTGTCAATATTTTTTATGATCAAATTCGACACTTACGTGTGTAGTTACTTACATAAGTTATTTTTCACGGTGTGTAAAAGGCGCATGGGCAATCTAAAAAAGCAATTTACATCATTCTTTACTCGAGTTAATAGCTTTTAATGATTACTTACACGAATTCTGTTTGTTTCCTAACATCCACACGACAATAAAAAGTAATGATAATAAACAAATAAGATTTCTAGTCGCATAAAAGAAAGAAAATGGGTATAATTTAAACATTCACGGAAATAAATCTAAATGATTTTTTAAAAGATGAAAATAGAAATATAAACGAGAACTCAAAAAGAACAAAGTGGTCTGTGACGAAATCGTGGAAACGTGCAAGCACAAGCGCATTAAAAATTGATCAAGTGCGTGACAGTGAGAAACCGAGAACGTTCAGATTTAGCATTTTGGCGGCGAGAAAAATTGCATTAACAGCAACCGGTGAAATTTATACTTAAACACGTTCCGAATTTTTCTGCTAAATAAACTGCGGCAATAATTTAATAAATTTCTTAATTAACCGATACCGTTTTCGTCTTCACTTTCACTGAAATTATAATTTCTCAAAGTATGTAATTGCAAACCGCCATAATTTTCCAAATCATTAGATAATTTATTAATTTATTTGAAGTTACTTTGATAATCTATCACCGTCTTAAAAAATTCGCTAATAACAACCCAGAACCGAACCGTGAATCAAGAGTGTCTATTAAACGAGGTCGAGTTTCATGAGCACAAATTATGAAGGGCGGAGTAATAATAATAAAAAGAAAAAGAATAACGCAAGTTTAATATAAAATGTCTTTAGTAGTAAAAATAAAAAAATAAATTTACCTTACCGATCTTATACGAGCGCAGCAATTAATGCTTTAAAAAAATAAAAGAATCTCGATGAAGTTACCTTACACGTTCTTCCAACCAGCCGTAAATAAAATTACGAGCTTTATAAATGCAATTATAAAGTGTCAATTAATTTTAAATTAGTAGTAGCTCGATCGGTTTCCCGCTCCATAAAGCGCAGACCACAAATCATGTATTGCTCTTAACCGACTTACACTAACAATAAACGCATGAGAGAGGATCAAGCATAAAAGAACTGAGCGTAAACGTTCCAATATATCATAAATCAAGTTATTTTAAATAATTTTATAATAAAAATCTATATTATAATATAAACTCTAGTCATATATCACTAATCTTGATAGCATTTGAAATTGATCTCAATTTAATAATACTATTGACCTGGACATGTTTTGTTTTATATTGTTTTTTCTTCTTTGTCTTCATTTTCGTTAAACTAATAGTATAGTCAGTTGCACACTTTTCGGATTTTTGGGCTTTATTTCTAATAAGTTTTGAAGGTTTACAGAAGTTTAGTCCTTCACTACTTGAAGAGTCTACTCAAAAAAAGCGTGCAATAGACTATAACATCTATGGTATCTTAGGAAATCTGATGATGGCAAAAAATTGGAAAATAATTAAGAAAAAAGTTGGATGGATTTTAGTTTATTAATGTATGAAATGGCCTTTTTAATTTTAGTGTTACTACTAGCTTTGCCATATCTTTAATTGTTATTGCGCATCTCGTTTGCCTATTGCTCATTGTTTGTCTTTGGAATTTTTAAGTATCTTTCTTGATCAAGATACAGTTAGAAAATATAAATCTATCCAGGACAGAACATGTCCTATTCTTACAACATAATCGAAATAAGTCTCTACCGCCAAAAGTTATTATTGTATCTAGAATCCAAACGTATGCTTAATTTATATCGAACCAAGAAAGTTCAGTTAAAATCGACATTGAAGACTACCAGACTTCCAAATAGAGTCAGGAAAAAATGTTTAGAAACAAAAATTTCGAGTGAGGCCCTCGCCATTGTTTTCAAGCCGAATTCGCTTCCATAGGCGTGCATTCGAGACACTCTGGAACTAGATGATTGTTATCCGGCATCGAAATCTTGAAAACTGTCCAAATTAATAGTTCAGTGCAAGTTTATCCGATTCGCTTTCGTTCTCTCTCCACACCACCACCTCAAGACTATAAGACCTAGAGTCCTGTATCTTCGGAATGGAAGGGACCTTACTTGTTATTATAGCCTATGTTATAGGGTTAGTGCAGTTTGGCTAATCTTCAATTGGTTTTTCTTTATAACTATTTAGAACAAACCGACGTCATGATTATTTATACATTATTTGTGATAATTAATCAAAACAGTTTTTTTGTGATTTGTTTACAATTAAAACAAATTAAACTAGAAAACTTACAAATTTAAAACTTCTTGCGCGTGACTGAATTTTAAATTTTAAGTTTTAAAAAAAACGCTAATCTGATTAATTTGCAAAAATTTCGTTTTGAATTTCATATAAGCGATTAAGAGTATTTCGTCTAGCTTTTAATGTTAATTAGAAATAATATAATTAGTTTAAGAAATTAAAGATGCAGAATAAATTTTAAATTAGTACGCTTTACAAATCTTATTAATGACTATGGATTAGAAAAAGTGAAAGCAAATTGATTCGAATCTGCCTTTAACATTTTACGAAAACGCGTGGATGCTCGGTAAACTTTTAGAATTAATTCGGATGTGTGATAAATTTTATTTATGTACATAACCTAATCGTAAAACAACAAAAAATTTATAACTTGAAACGCGATCATAAAGAATCAATTTTCCAATTTGTCGAACGCGAACCAGAAAAGATTTTTTAGGGAATAATCATTTAAACTGCCAAATACGCAATAAAAACAAACAAAAGCGGAACCCTCGATATATCTCAAATCAAATCTCGCTGGCTTTGAAAGAGTGATGTATCTGATTAACGTAACATTGGAAAATCGTTTTGGTATGGTAAAAAAAAACAATAGTAGATTTAACGTAACGTTACGAGATCTCGTATTTTCAATTATTTTAGGGTTTCCAGTAGTCAATATTAGTAATCATTTCTGTCTCCGTGCACTCGTTAATGTTAGCTATTATTTTGATCGCTAAGGCCATTAATACCTCCGGGGCTGGTTTATATTTGATCGAGTAGAGTTATTTTTCGTGCTAGATGTATCGAGACTTGGTTTATGGAAGCAAATTCAGAAAAAAGCAACAACGTAGATAAAACGGGAACCTGAAAATTCAGATAGATATAGCCAACTTGTTAAATGGAATACGTGAAGTAAATGGCGCGTAATAACAACAAACAATCGGGAATGATAAGTAGCAATAAATTTCTATGAAAGGAAAACACGGAAATTAAAATATTTATTTACTCCGCTAGAGCTTGCTTTAAACAACACAATTTTAGGGATCTTCCGGACCCTTTAGGCTTCCCGTTTTCTATTTTCCACCTCTCTCTTTATCCGTCAACTCTTGTTTCATATCATGACCATTCCAAACAATATTACAATTTACCAGTTCGGGATTTTCAGGAACTTCTTTTGTTTTGTTTCTCTTTACTAGGAATTTTCCTTTTTTAACCCTCGGTTGGAAAATATATTCTTCGATAATAATAAACTTATTTTATATCCAGCACAATGTATGAAAAGCAAGCGTCATAAAATATTAATAATAAAATTATAAAAAGTGAACACATGGTACAACACAAAAATAATAATTACATAAAAGTCGAGAATTTATTATTTAATCGTTATAAAAGCCATTGGAACACGAAGAGGGTGAGTTTGGTAATTCGATTTTTTTCTCAATTTTATAAAAAGGCAAGTTGAAGTTTCGAGTAATTTCTTTAGGAATGCGGAAAATTAAACCGGAAAAATATAAACAGAGAATGTAAATGACCGGTACTAAAGCAAGAAGATATTGGTTTTAATTCCGTATATAGACATTAGTAGGAATGCATTATTGAGTTTTATCTAAGAAGTAGATTAATGAAAGAAACGTGTATTCAAGAAACATTCTGGAAAGATTAGTAGCTCTTAACCAAGATAGGGAAGAAATGAAATAGCTGGAAGTAGGTAAACTATATTCACATGCCCTCGCGTCTACTTCTAATTAAAAATATGGTTTCAGCTCTACATGCTTCATCGATTAAAGTCTCCGGCAACATCCTATCCAATCTGTATGTGCCAAGCTACCGTCTTCGTGGTGAACAATACGGACAACCACATCGGACATTCTAATATCACATAAATCCGTATCAACGCTGTCTATATTAGTTACGGATAATGGAAACGACATGAGCAAAATAAACGAGAAAACAACGTAGCAAAAAAACCAGTCAACGCGCCGTTTTGAAAAGAACATCATGTATTCACGAGTGATTCTACTTTTTTCAATTTATCTCTGCCAAATTTATGGTCCGTCTCTACTCAGAGGATTAAATAAATTGTTAACCGTGGAATCGAAACATTAATTCCAAAATTCCGATGTACAGACAACATGCCAAGAATTTTCAGAATTGAGTACACAAAATCCAGCTTCGGAAGAAAAATGTAGTCATTATAACGAACGTTTGTAGGTAGGTAGTAAATTCGAACTTAAGAACCATCAAATAAATTGTATCAGTAGCATATTTTCGATTCGTTTCTTTCCGTTACTTTATCTATCTAGTATTTTCTAATATAACAGTTATATTTTTCTAATTTGTCAAAAATATACGCGCGTGATTTACTTACTAACAACAAATTTGTCCATGATCGCTTTAGGGTTACTAACCGGTCGAAACGTAGAGAAACTCAAATTTATAGCAATTCCCTCAAATTAGAAAAAAGGTACTACTGACGTCTTATACACAAAATTAAACAATATTGCTGATGTAGTTAATAAATAAACTCGAGTTTTTATTTCAACTAAAAAGGTAGCTGGCCAAGAGCACATTAGGAGACAAATTACCTGTGTAACGTGGAGAAAAATTATTATGACTAGAGTTATTACTTAGAGAAGCCTGTTTGTGCGGAGCAAATGTTTGTGTTAATTTAAAAATGTTTCGTATTTGTGTTACCAAAAATTTTCAATGTTTTTCTTTTTAACTCGCATTTCCTTACTCTTTGTACCTTTATAATGTAGGCGTTTAATGAAAAAATAAATATTTATGTAAATTCCAGGCTATTTCGGTAAAAAAGAATCAAGATTCTGACGTAAGTATGTAGAGATGGTGTTGACTTTAATATGAGCGCTCAATACTATTCGAGGAAACAATCGCAATGGCAATTATATGGGTATTACGACCACAAGCTATAGATCAATATTTAAGGAGCCTGCATAGGTTTCAATATGGTTGACAGATAGAGGGAAATGAGAAGTGACGGGAAAACTACAGCAACCTATTCGATATTCCAAAAGGACCACGAAGACAATAAATACTGTCAATTATTCATAGTGATCAGCAATGGTTTAATTGTCAATTATCAATTTGAATCGGTTCGAAAAATCGACTTAATTCAATAAACTAATTTTTGCCAAATCGATACAAATTGACTGTTGAATTGTCAAATCAATCCAATAATTAAATTTTAATCAGTTTACTGCATCGGTTTAAACGTAATTAATATCCGTAGACATAAAATGTTTTATTGGTGGTACGCAATTCCATTTTACACTAAAAAGGTATACTGGTTGAAAAAATGCACCTTTCTTGAGAAAAACGTCTCATTACTTTCCTTCAATTCAAGTTGAAACGATTCATTTGGTGGAAGGTTTGTTTATAAAAAGGCATTTTATTTGCCCGAAACGGCTTGTAAAAGACTGTAACATATGTCAAATGACAGCGTTACTTAAATAATTCTTTTGTTTAGAATACAGGCAAGGAACTGCTATAACGGTACTGTGATCTTTGAATTTGAATCTCAACTCAATCAGAAATTGTGAGTAGTAAAGCCAAAACATATCAAACATGAAATTGTAGTAATGATGCACTAATTTCTGGGAGCAGTGTATGTTTTACTGAATTACTGATTAAATGTTGGGAATTGACTTTTCTCTGAATTGATTTTCGATTAATAAATTCTTTACTCGAAGAAATATTTCTTTACACAATCGGCAATGTATCGTCTTTTTTACTGCACCAATAGTGAAAAGACGACATCTTTCGTCATTTGGCCAATACAAATTGTTTGGAACTTCAAAGTTCAAATTATGCAGTCAAGTTTACAACCCCCGTCTTTGAACGGTGCTGATGGCGCACGCCCATTCTGCATTGTCGTCTCACATAAAAGCGTGCGTCACCCTTGCTTAAGACCTCATTGTTGTGCTACTATGTCAAGATGCATAACTGCATTTCTTCTTCTGTAAACAGTATAAACACCTTTCTTTGCAATCTAATACCATTTGCTTATTTGTTCTAAGATTGTGTAGTCTCAAGCGTTCAAAAATATATTCTATTAGTATACATGATGACGCAAACCCTTTTAACGTTAGAATTGTGTTAAACATTTTCTTATTTGATGCTTTTTATCGTCAAGGTTAGATTAACAAGCCATTTAGTACATCATTTCCCACTGTGTCAAGTGTCAAACCATGTACTTTGTTTTTCTATTTTTTAACTTTCTCAGATAAAACAATCCTGGTTCAAGTATCGAGCTTGGTCCTCCTGAAGTCATGTGCAATCGTCTATGGTTCGCCCTACCTTGATATTGTTTTCGATATTTTAATGGATATCGAGTGTTGACACACTGGTCAATATCATTTTTGAAAGATAACCTATCTCTGTTGAATTCATCTTCCCCGGTACGAGTACAGAGTTAACGTTTACCGTCCACCAAACTGCCTGGCGTACGATCAAACTTCGTCCCGAATTGGTCAACAGTTTGACATTAATTTCAAACAGACCTACAATTGGACTTTGCCCTATACCAGGTCACCTATGGTAAACAATAGGGCTTCACCCTCCACCAAATTATGTGCGGTGGCTCACGGTCAGGTTTTGCCATCCTCTACACTACCTACAATAACCATTAGTTGCACGTTGCAAGGCATTCTTGAAAAGCCTTTTTTTTCATTTATAGTCTCCATCACAGATTCCACAGTATCCACATTTATACAAAAAGTAAGTATCGGGTGCTGTTTTAGTTATATTTCCCGACAACTTCCCTCAAGAAAGTTTGGCAAAATGTTGCCGTTTTAATATCTAGCAGTTTTTGATAGAAAAGTTTCTCAAGTTACCTGCGCAAAAAAGTTTCCTTCAACAACTGAAATGCTACGGCCCTGTCAAAATATTGCACGGCAAGACTATAATGCCAATTCCAGGGTCAGACTCAATTTTGGTTCCTATAACTCGAATTACCAAGTCTTTCATTCAAAATTCCTTCTAAAAGCAACCATAAAACTATTAAAGTAGCACCGGGTTCAGAATGTCGAGCGCTGTCACCCGACAAAAATAAAATCTTCCGAGCCAGAAAAACAACGTTGTGGAATCAATGTAAATCCAAAATATTTATTAAAGAGCGACTCACAAGTAACCATTTATTGCTTTTTGACAAATATTTGATGTAATGTAAGTGAATGCAGTGGAAGGTCTGAATTATTTAGTTTCTTCACTAGACCAAAGATTGAAATTTTGGATTTTTTGACTCCCAGACTGGTTTGGCCTCGAAGTCTGTTTTTCTATTAAAACATCCTGAACTCCCTGAAAGTTGCATTTTCTAATCTCGAATACTACAAACCTCGAGATTGTAAATCTAAGGAGGCTATTAGTTTCAAATTCTCAAATGATCAGGTTTATAGCGACATTCAAGTTTTTTTTTGCTGTGAACGAGATTTTGAACTGGAAGAGACGATAAGAAATACTGATTTTGCAAACTGTAGGCATAACTATTAAATCATGACATCAATACCAATAAATTCATTTTAAGGAAGCTCTGAAGTCTAACAGGTTACTTATCATTAATTCTAATTATGGGGCTATATTAGACCAAGTTGGTTGTTCTTGTTTCTCTGTTTACAAAAGAGAAGTAACTTGTCATCTCAGTGCAAGTGATAATGGTTTTGCAACTCTCGGTATTGTATCTCAGAATTCTAGCGCTTGTGAGGTCACCGCCCTTCTGGTCTTTCCGACTGTTACACCACTAAATTTAATGAGACTTTTGATTTTATCTAGTTATATTGTTTATATTCTTAATCATTCTTTTGTTATTAATACTTAAAATAAATACGGCATTTTTAGAATTTAACGTGAATGGTTTTTATTTCAGTTTGTAAAAAAGCGAATCCGGTTTTTTTCTGTATAATTAGTTAAAAAGAAAATCACACGAGCAAAAAACTTTTAAAACAGTAAAATCTTCTTTAACAAAATTTCTACTTTAAAGATATTTTCCTCCTTAATCTAATATTTTACCTCTCTGAATATATGTCATTCTAAATTTAATTAGTGATGCTACTTAAATTATTACCCTTACAATTTCAAAGAACGCACCGTCGTCCTTCCAAGTAAGGCAAGTTACGCAAAATTTTGACCTACGTTTTAATTAGATGCTTAACCTACATACCTAAAGTTACGGTTCGTATAATGAAATATTATAATCTACGACCTCTTCTCGAGAAATAAAAAACTTGTAAAGACTTAGAATTTTAATTATTGCGACAAGAGAATTTTTTCTAACATATCATAATTCTTAGCGAGTTGAAATTTACAAAAGAACTTTTCAGATTAAATAAAATCATCTCGTGTAAAATTATAGCGTAAAAAGGAATCATCAAGTGGAAAAACAAAAGTACAAAAGTAAATTTGTTAAGAATAAATAAGTTTTAAAAATAAATTAAGTAAAAGAAGATTTTTTCTTGCTTGGACTTTGATATTTTCGATATACCAAGTTTATCAAAGTATTACTAGGTATACGTAAAGTTGTGTAACATTAATTTGAGACGATACTAACTAAATAATGTACTGGTGTGTACACCGATAATAACAAAGTTAAAATTTTTATCCACGTAATAGTTTTCGTGCCGAAAACGCATTTCAAGAAAGGAAAAGCTGAGCAAAGATTAATCTTTTCGTGAAGAAGCAGAGAATCCCCGTGATCATCGAGAATTCAAACTTCGCGTGCTCTATTAAATTGCATCGGAATGGAAAATACAAACACACACAAGAAAAACAATAATTCATTTTTTTCGGCTTTTTCTAATTTAAGCCCAATTAAATTTTAATTATTATTATAAAGGCGTTAATAAATAATTAAAAAAATTTTACTTAAGACAATAATTAAATTTTCTTCAACTACATGTAAAGTTTGTATATATCTAACTTTGTACACGCTCGAGGAAGTTTTAGTAGTGCCAAATAGGTGTATGAAATTGCCCGATCTTATTACGAGTTGATATTTATCTTAAAGCCTAAACCTCTTTGAGCGACTTGAGTGCGTAGAGTAATACAATCTTCCAAAGCTCTCTTGAGGTATTGCGAAAAAGTCCCTTTTGTGTGCCTTCTGGCAACTCCAAAGTCGCATATTCCTGCGTTCTTATTTGATATAAGCTAGAAACTCGGATAATAAGTATTTTAGGAAAATTACGCGGACTATAAAGTAATATTAAATGTGTATCTAGTTAATTTTAATTTCTTTTTTCCCTGATAAATTTAAAATTTAAGAGGAAATAAATCACCATCTTTATCTCCCCTCTGTAGTAGTTATATTTAACTTGGTGGGAATTAAAACCAATTTTCTTATTTAAACCACATAGAAGAAGATAATAATCTCAATAGGATAGTAACTAAAGTAACTAAACAGAAGATATATTTTAACCACGCATCGCTTGATGTTCGTAAAAGTATTTTCTGCCGAGCTTCAATTTACTTTGAAAAGAGGATTAATTAATGGTAACACAGGCAGGAGAAAAATAGTAAATAATTAAAATCATAAGCCTCATACAGACTACTAATTACATTTAAAAGAAAAGTAATGAAACTTAATGGAACCAAAATAAAAAGGAGCCCATTGATTTCGGAACAATACGAATATATGGCGGAATATAAATTCAATGGTCTCGCCCGAGCTGCATATGCACAGGTAAGGTAAATTAGTGTAACATAATTTATTACCTAATTATTAGGAGCAAAAGCAAGCAATTAATTGAGTCAATCTTAGTTGGAACATATGTTATTTTGTGTGGAGCATGCGGAACACCCTAGCACACAACTTTGCCCGCAGATCGATCCAGTGCCTTTGATGAAGTTTGAAGTTTTACTTGTGCGTTAAATACTCCCACACTATTCGAAATAACGTTAAGTTATCTAAGCCCTGTGTATACTTAACGTATCGCTGTTATTTGCTTTATACGTCTCGCCTACAATCGTATAAGGCACATATATACCATTGTTAATTTCTGTATTGAAAGTCACACCACTAACTAGAAAATACTTCCGTACTAATTAATCATAATTGACGTGCTTACAAACGGATTTATTTCCAATAGGTAAGGTTATTAGTTATACTAGCTAGCTTGTTTTGTACTTATAGCTACCCTTATTTGTAAACAGGAAATTTATTAATCTGTAAATATTTATTTGTTTTTGAACAATTTACAATTTCCTTTCGCTTTTCCAGAAACTTTCTGAATATGAAAGCAATAAAAATTTTTCCTTCTGTTCTATCCTTCTTGGTATCACAGTTTCCTGTAATTATATTTTTTGGATTTTATCTCATATTATTGTTATTGGAAAATAACTTTGCCCCAATATATTGTCTTTTTTCCTGTCTGATATCGTATTTCTTATTTTTGTAAATAAAAGCATTTCAAATAAATCAATTTTCATTTTGCTTAGTGCTTTTCCCAATTTTTAAAATGATAATAGAAAGATGACAATTGACCATTACAACAAAAACGAAAACTGTAAAATTGTTAAGTCAAGATCTGTAGTTTTCTACGGTCAATTTTAACGCTCAAAGTGATTTTTCTTAAAAATATACAAAATGAGCACAAGGCCATCATCTACACTGTCCACAGAAATTTGTGCAATAGACATAAAAGACTTTCTTGAATTAGGCCATTTGCAGTAACCAATGATCCCAGACCACCTGTGGTAGCTGATGGAACAGACTTGCTCTCGCACATTTATAGTTCTCTGTGGCCAAGCTTTCCACCTAAGGTAAACAAAAATATATTTTTTAAAACCTACGGAATCTGCCCTCAAGGTATATGCAGTCAAAAATAATTTTTTTACCAGAAATATACAAAATACGCAAAAAATGATTCGTCACCAAATTGGTCGGCTTCAACAAAGAACTTTCTTCCGTTTTGCTAGACATTTTCTTGATCTCCGACTAGCTGTTCTCTACCAGCCTATCATCAGACTTCGTCTTCTATCAAGGTATACCTACAGTAGCCTACAATTGGGCTTAGCCTTCCACCAAATCACCTGCTCTCAGGTGATCTGTAGTTCTCAATAGTTTGCGTCCAAAAATATTTTTTTAAAATAATAATAATTTTCAAATTGATAATCCATATTGCATTATATCACAAAGGGTCAAAGAGTTGTCAAAGTAAATTCGGCGCGAGAGATACAATTTGCCCACTACTGTAATAAAAATAATTTTTTAACTACAATTGCAAATGTCTTGTTATTTTAATAACTAAAAAGTAGATTGTTCACTATAGAAATAAATTACACAGCTAGTTTTCTGTATTATAAAATTATTATAAAATTTTCCTTATTTTCCTTTCATTCTAACCGGATAAGTGACTTAACTCTTGCCCATAAAATATGCAGTTTCTTGTAAGATAATCCTATTTGGAAATGATAATAAATTCAACTAATTTTGAATTCCAAACTATTTCTGTTTTAGATTCGAGTTAAATAGACTCTGTTAAAATGATTTTGAAAATCTAGCCTGCTGCTTTTAGACTTTTAAAAAATCTTTGTAAGAGAAGATGTCTTTCCATCAATGTTGAGTGATTTCATTTTGGGCTAACTGTGTGCGTAAATCAAATTTCGATAAAAATTTATTCTCATCAGAAATTCGATAAAATTAATTTTGAAACAATTAATTAAATCCATCCTAACACAAATTTTTGTCTGGGAAATAAATTTATGTTTTCAATTTTAAATATTTTCCAGCGCACTTATAAATTCAACTTTTATTAAAATAAAATTGGGTGTCGCTTAAAACAAATATTATGATTAAACCAAACGATTATTTAAAATTGAAACGGCTGTATAATACAGATAAAGCATTGATGTGAAAATAAAAAACTTGAATTTATATAACCTTTCAACTTGTCAAATGATAAAATACAAAATTAGTGTGTTAGAAATGTAAAATTTCCCGGAGACTTCAATGCACGATTAGATTATGAACCTGTGCAACCGGTACCAGGTTCGATCAATTAATCGCACTTGTGTGCATAAAATACATAAAATGTTGCGCAAAGAACACTATGCGCTTTTAGCATTCCGATATACAGACAAAGCGTCATAAAATATGGGAATAAATGCTTCACGAGCAGCATGCTCGCCTTGCTAATAACGTAATAATAATAAATAAAATACCCATCGATATTATTTTGAGTAAACACAATATAAATGATGTTCGATGCGCTTTATGGTTTTTTGCTTATCGTTTCTGTGGGATTCTCGATTAATTTAAACTTCAAGTCTTTTATTAACAAAAAAAAATGTAGAGTTAAATTCTGAAGTCGCAACTATAGGAGAATTCTGAATGAACATTAAAAATAGATGACGAACATTATCGTCAACGTTACTTAATTAATGATGAAAGTAATTACATCGCTAAAAAGGGTTTATGGATTACAGAATAAGCTTTCACCAAGAATATTATATCATGCGTACGACCGTTATTTCGTAGTCAAAATCATTCAGAAGTTCGAATTGTAAATATGTTTACTCTCTAGGGATGTAATTACCGTTCGATAGCAATTAGAACATCGATGACGTATTTATCGAGAGGGTGCAGTTTCACTCGAGTATGTTTACATAATAGCAAAACATCGTCTAAAATAACGTTGCGATATCTGCGGGAATTATTGTTTTAATGGCAAAAATGGCAATTAAAATAACGAAATTGATTGTAATCGAAAATTAGAAAGATAAAATAGTTTTAATTAGAAACCTAATTAAATTAAAATATGTATACGTTACGATACAGCTGTCTCTGTTATTGTTTTCCGATTTTTTGCTCACCTGTAACAAAAATAAAAATAATTATTAATTACTTAATAAAAATTTAAAATGTAGGATTTTTATAAAATGAAAACGATTAAAAATAACTTCCTTAATATGGTGAATAAATTATTTTCGAGATAATATTTAAATTAACAGCAACGCCGAGATGTTAATATGATAATAATAAAAATCGACTATCCGTCCATCTAAGGAGATAACGTAAAACTTATAAATACATTTTAACGAGACATTATGTATGGTGTAAATGTATAACGAAAAAGGTTTTGATATAAACTAAAAATTTTAATGAATAGACGAAGGGTGAACATAAATTCAAAAACAATTCGTGATTACCCAGATAATTCAAAATATAATAGAGGCCGGGAACAGTAGTCGTATATCAAAGTTGGCGGTGGAAACGGCAACCCCGGTGAGTTTCAGGGAAAGAAGAGAAAGGAAGGGATCGACGATTGGGGCCGTTCTCGAGAGGTAGGTTACATCAAGTAAAGAAATGTGGCAACGTAGCCTGGCACCAACAGTTGGCGTTTGGACCGGTTTTGGCCGATACTATACCACGATTCAATGAAATGAAAACATAACGATATATTCCTGCAGCTCCGAATTCCACGGCGATCAGAAAGGGGAGCGATTTAAGGTCTGCTCGAGAAGCGAGAGCTCTCTATCCATCGGGGGCTGATTTCTGCAGGATTTAGGGGATTTAGGGGATTTATTTTATGTCTTTTGATCAGTTTATCTGTTTCTGAAAGTCTTATATGATCTGTTTATGACAGGTACTTTATGAAACAATTAAATGTCTCTGAACACGTCAATTAGTGTCATAAAACGAATGCCTGCAAACTCATAAAGGATCTTAATTGCTTTACTCTGTCTCATGCAAAATAAAGCGCCGCCTATTAGCAATAGTTGGGCACGCAGGAGGAAGATTTATTGTAAAGCTTCGTGCCATCAAAACATTTATTTCCATTCTTGTTCCGTATCCTAAACCGAGTCCAGTGGTCCAGTACAAGATGATATTACTAGATGCTTCTTACCCATTCATTATCTATGATTTATTCGTCATTGTTTATGTATCTTTGTAATTTATTACAATTCCAACACTACACAAAGACACATTTCGTATCATCGTTCTTTAAGCAAGAATTAATCATTAGCAAGGAGCTATTTATTCCTTTCTGTCACAGATTACGAAATATAGTTACACTAGTTTGCAGTTTTAAACTAAAACTCGACCCGCGAAAGAAAAGGAAAGAAATTCCTTTCCACACTATTGTAATGAAAAGGTTACATGTTTCAGGCTGGTTCTATACGCACACCATTTGAAATAATCTACATCGACGACGTAATTTGTGTTATGAGAGAAATATATAACCTGATACCAGTTTTATCTGCATGCTATTCTATGATATATTCAAACCGACTTGCTAGTACGCCCTTTTGCGCATACGCGGGCTCGGCAATAAAAATCGCCTTTGTATATCACCGTTATGTATGCAGGAAGAACTCGTTCTGAAGTTAGAAAGATTTTCTTTTATAGAAAGAAAAGTGTGGCAATATTTAAATTTTGATTCCACAATAAACATAACCCGTAATTTATTGCCGGCAAATAAATAACACCCTCTCATTTTTTACGTATCGCATAAATTTCCCACGAAGGTTTCACCATCAAAACCCTATTTATATTCATCCGGATAAGATAACAAGTTTAAAAACTGTACATCAGACTCATAATTCCACGATGGCGTCTATCTGTAAACTGGTCAAGCCAGACGTAGTAATTCTATTCTAACTGGGTCAATTAGTAAAAACTCGACTACTATTTTAGATGCGCATTAAAAATTAAAGGAATAATTGATTTATTTAATTTTAATTACCTCATTAACCTACGGTCCGCTTATTAAATATTTATTGCAAAATTGATTATTCAGTAACAAAAATGAGACATATTTAATGATTTACTTAATTATTGAATCAGATAATTAATTGAAGTAGACAACTGAATAAAAACATTTCATTGTTAGCATGAAAAAGCTGGTTATTGATATTAAATGATAAAAACATAGCAATAGTAGGAAAATCTGATTTTAAAATTTTTTCTCTGATCCAAATTCTAAGTAAGAAAATCTCATCTCAAAATTTCCTTTTCTTAGCTTTCCAGACTGTCATAGTTATTAACATCAGTTCGGAAGCTTTTGGGCATGAGTTGGGAGAATTCATACGCAAACTAAATATTTTAAAATTTGATTTATTTCAAACTGATTTTTTCTTCTCTTTCAGCATATAATCAGCATGTTTTATATGAGCTGCTAGCTGTTAAAAATAATAATCCACAAATTAAAAAAAATTATAAGAAAAGCTCGAAGAAAGGATTCAGCTCGGTGTTAACAAAGCGAGCACACATCTTTCGTTTGTTCCAAGTTCTACATAAAACTTTCCTAAAAGATTTGATTAATACAGCTAGCCTCGTTATCGTACGACAAAAAAAACTTCTGAGTGATCTGAGCGAATTCTTCTTTATACTTCGAAATCTATAAACGTCCTGGCTTCAAGAGACTATCGGCTTTCTTCAAAAATATCTCTACTACCTAAATTTGGCTGTTTAAAACTGAAGCATTTTGACAAGTTTGACAAAAAGTGCTCTGCTATTGTGCTTTTTCCACATTGTAAGTTCCACTCTTGGATTTATTAAAAGAGATTAGGAAGCAATTCTCAAAGATTAATGCCATGATAAAATCAGGGAAAAAGTTTTCTCAAGTCAATGTACATTTATATGTGAAAGATGCAATACAACCACTTGAGCGAGTTGGATTCTTACTGTGCTCAAATGTATAAGAAAAGAAGCAGGGCCGGCGGAAGGCATATGGTGAATATGGAGCAGTCCATACTTAAGATTTTTTGAGTATGAAGTTCCATAGCTGAGAATTTCGTATTTTAATTTTCAGTTTTTGTCGATTAACATATACAGGGTGTTCACTAAACATTCGGCAAAAATTCAGGGGGTTATTCCTTGGGTTATTTTAAGATCTTTTTGTCCTTAAACGATTTTTAAAAAGACGCTTTGTTTCAACAATACAGGGCAATAAGAGTAAAGTAAAACTACGGTATAGTGCACTGGGTCTACGGAATACAAGAAATGTCCAGAAATACATTTCCATTGTGACTTACCATCGTTTCCATAGTGGCTTGTCATTTTCTCTCTTTGAAAGTTGTCAAAATTGATTGCGTCGCGTATTTTCGTTTGGTACTTGAACTTTTGTTAGTGAAACTTTCTAATATGAATGGCTGTACGAACACCGAGATGACAGATATGCATTTTAAACAGGCACATTTAAACGAAATAAAGGACCAGGAAGGTCAACAGCAGTAACAACGGTAGAACTGGAAAAAATTGGCTGAACATGGTATGGGAAGATGCAGGTACATCTACCAGAAAAATAGCAAATACTTTGAATGTGAGTAATAGGACTGTGTGGAAGATTTTGAAGCAAAACGGCTTGAATGCATACCACATTCAGCGCATTCAAGCGCTTATTCCAGCTGATTTTTCTCAACGTATTGCATTTTGTCAATGGCTACTGGAAACTTTGGTTGAAATCCCTCAACTAGTGGCGCTAATTTTTTTACTGATGAAGCAAATTTCTCCAGACATGCAATTCGGAACTTCTATAATAACCACGTGTAGGCTGATGAAAACCCACGTACGGTACTTGAAGATCGTTTTCAATATCAATTTTCATTAAACATTTGTATTGGAATTATGGGTGACTGGCTAATTAGACCGATGTTTCTACCAGGAAGACTTACCAGCGAGGTGTATCGAAAGTTTCTGCCTGGGTCCTAGAGGATGTACCATTGGCAACGAAAAACGTATTGTGGTTTATGCACGATGGTGCACCAGCACATTTTAGTCTGGTTGCACGTGAGTTTTTAAACGCAACATATGAAGATGGCTGGATTGATCGAGGTGAATCTCACTTACGGCCTACTCGATCCCCATACTTAAATCCCTCAGATTTTTATTTATGAAGATATTCGAAAACATTAGTATACACTACTCTAGTGGAAAATGAAGAAGATTTGAGAAATCGGGTAATTGAGGGGTGTAATGCAATAAGAAACAACCTAGGTATTGTTGGAAAAGTTCGGAAATCAGCAAGGAGAGGATAGGATGCATGCATCTTAGCTGGTGGTAGTCATTTTCAGCAGTTTTTGTAGATCAAGAATCTTTACATATAATATGAATAAAGTATTGTTTTTTTTTTCGAAAAGCCTTTATCGCCCTGCATCTTCGAAACTAAGCGTCTTTCCGGAAATCATCCAAAGACAAAAAAATCTTAAAATAACCCAAGGAATAACCCCCTGAATTTTTGCCGCCTGTTTAGTAAACACCCTGTATATTTTTTATTACTTATTATTTTATTATTTAATGTATATTTATTCATTATTTATAAATGATACACAATAAAAGAATTTTTAATCGTTTAAATAGCTTTTCTGCGCCCGCGTGCCTGTTTGGTTTACATGTGTATAACGACCTTTTTTTTGCACTCCATACCTTGAAAAATCATGTTCCGCCGTCCCAGAAAAGAAGAGTCTTAATTCATGGTTATCTGGTTACTTGTTTGTTGTCTTCCTCGGGTGTCCCAACTAGCGAAACATATACCAACAAGTTTTCATGGCCCGAAAGAAAATGAAACAAACTTTTTCACTAGAGCTGCTGTACCTTGCACAATGTGCCTAGTGTATTTCAGGCAGTGGGAAAACTTGGTATATTTCGTTTTCTGTAAGATAAAAATGAAGATCACTAGGCTTCCATCGATTGGTTGTAGTTTATCTTCTTCTGATCAGCCAAGTCTTTATTTTAGACTAAGATGATCTCGTAATCATATAAATCAAAACAAACATTTTCTCCTTTTCATGCACGCAGAGCTTCTTCCTTCCAAAAATTCGCTACGGGGAAGTTCAGTACACGTCCACTGATTCAAAATATTGATCAAGTTGATGCAAACTAATTAAAACTGATACATGGTACCCTCCAGGTTGTGAAATACTGATGTGGACAGTAGGTTCGAATAATTCACATGGGTGTCTGTACAACTCTTTCCAGACGGAAAACAGATGATCTCGGAAGTTCGGGTAATTAGTTTTGACATCTCTCTCGCGAACAGTCCATAAAGAAGGATAAAAATAGAATTTTGAACATGCTAGATAAATCGCAAAAGACAATAGAAGACCCAATCAAAACAAGTAAAATATGACCAAGAGAGAGAAGAAAAATTAATTTTAAAGGGAATTTGAACAGTTTGAGCAGAAACAAGAACTCAAAGAGGTCACTAAGGATGCAAACAGTACCCAATAGACACAACAGTGAATTCAGTTATGTTAACACTACTATGATCGCCATTTAAAAAATTACCTTTTTTATTAAAACTGGAAAACAGTACAAAAACCAAAAATCTAGAGTAGTTCTAGATATCAAACCATACAAAAAGTTCAAAAATAAAAGAAGATATCCAGATTGCACCAATGAACTCAGTTCTAGTTTACATCGTATTTAGACCACTCTGTATAACAAGGTTCATATTTTTGTTATAATCTGTTCATTTGTAATATTACGCAAGCTCTTACGTAACTGTTTCTTTTCTTTTAAATAACGTAAAATTTAATAGTGACACATTCGAAGAATTTTAATTATAAATCCTAGAAAACATTCGAGAATGATTTAATTGTATTTAGTTTTCAGAAGTGACTATTCTAAACTACATTAGATATTCTGCAAGATGTTTAAAGACGGAAATGTCTGTGGGCTATTACAGGTCTACCGCAACGTTAATATCCGACTTTCTGCATTTGTCAGAACGGTTTGCAAACGATTTCGACGTTAAATATGTGCGGTGCGGTTTCGAAAGGCGAAGAATAAAGCGACACTTACTCATGGAGAAATTTTTTGTTTTAGAAAATCATGCACGATGTTTAAGGCAACTATAATCTTAGTAAGGCTAGCTATTCACACCTGCCGGTAAGGAGAGGTATGCGGTTGTCTGACCTCGCAGCGGCGACTTAAGTATGTCTTCCAACCGTGTTAATTATTGCAATTAAAATAAAACTAGAGAGCGCGCCATATCCCGTCAAAAATAAATCAGTTCACACAACATTAAAACGCGATGTTATGATTTAAACTTAAATTGCCATATTACCTCGACGCTTACGTGCTTTACATTTATACTTTAAGACTTGTATTCCAGACACTTCTTTATAATTGAGATGTTAAAACTCTTCGAGAGGGCACTATATATAACTAAAATTACGAACACTCTTAATTTCATGTCGGCAAGTAATACCTATAACTATTTCAAGTTCACAACATCATAATTATTTCAACAGATACAATAATTTAAAATACTTTTTTACATGGGAAAATGAAAGCGAAAACAAAACAAAAAATTGCATTTTATATGTATACAACAGATAACAATGAAAACATGAGTTCAAGCCAATTAAAACAACATTTCGCCATTAGTTAAATATTGATTATGGCAACAAAGTCGCTAATTAAAAAATTTCATATTAATCGCGTGTTTTCGTGTTTATGTAAAACCGTTTTAATAAACAATACATATTGATATTCCAACGCCAAAATATCTCTTATCAATCAAGTACGTACTACTGTTAAGTACTTAAAATAACGTGACTACAACATTCATGTATTTCCTGTGGGGTTAGAAAAACTCGTAAATCCTTATTTATGCCCCTAAGCCATGCGTTTTAGTGCAAGAAATTTTACCAAGTAAAAATTCGGAAATTCGGTGGTCTATCGAGATATCTCAATAAAGCAATGACTTTTTACGAGTCCCCGTGGATCCGACACAACAGCGTCTCAGCGGTTGAGTATTGAAGTTGTAGGGATCGTCTTGAAGAAATCCGGCCATTTGGTTGAACCCTGATAATTTTCAACAAAAAAAGGGGAATTCATAATTATCCCCGTTGTCAACATGTGCTTTGTCGAAGGCTAGCGAGGGAAAGTGAAGAATATAATACTCGTACCTATTTAGTTTACGCCCCTGTGCCTGCTTTGTCCACATAAGAGAGATTTATGGGAGCATTTGCATTTTCAGGAAAAATAGCCCACTATGCTATATTTTACGATTAAACTACGTATACACGAAAGAATTATTCTTAATTTTTTAATGCAGCTTTTTTATGAATAAAAATTTCACGCAAGAAACACAAATATAACTAAATATCTCGAGCAGAAGGTATTCGTTTAGAAAAAAAAGTGAACTACATGCATACAAAAGATTTTTAGGCACTAAACCGTTTGATTATAACGAAATCATTAAAAGAGCCATAAAAACGCTAAGATCCTTGACATTTTTCCATGTTACTACTTTCTAACTGTCATGACCACAAACCCTTGATGATCTAATTAAAGATCCTATTTGCCCTTAGCTTTCTTTATAACCCTCAAGCTATTTTGCAAATTACTATGTATGTTGTCGTCAGCTTATCCACACCCTACATAAAATGGCGATTTTCAATCTATTTCGCGTCAATTTAATTTTCTAAATTCGATCGATACAATTTTAAGATGGAAGCTTCACGTGTACCGGAAAACTTAATATTTGATTTTCATTCCGTTAACACTACTTATTGTTATTTGAACAAGATCGAAAAATTTGCAAAGCTCCATGTTTTCATAAATAATAACACGAAAGAAGAAAATTGGTATATACATGAAATATAGTGTGGAGTTTTAAAGCGAGAATGACTGAATAGAAAACGAAAAGAAATACAGGCGCGGTTGTTTATTTATTTATATAGGCTTCTTATTACAAAGCTGTAAAAAGTCGATAAGAACTTTTAAAGCTGTAATAAATCGAGGTACTCAAGACCAATATGGGTTTTTGGGTAATGTAATCAACTCGACAAGCCCAAAAATAGAACTGAAGAAAAGTTTTCTCGAAATCGTTTTGTATGTTATGATAAAAACGTATCTTCTCTCTCTATGTGCGTGGGTGTATATAAAGAAGGAATGAAAGTTTATGTACTTATTTAGATTGTGAATGTGAAACTCTTTTAAGCACGCATTTATTACATATTCCCCGTATAATATTGCATATTCGATCACAAAATATTAAAAACAAAATCAAAATTGAGAAAAAGAGTATGACTTTACTACCATCATTTTACAAACACACAGATTTGGGACTTTCTGTGTTCGGTTTAACGTTTAAAATGACTCAATAATTCTCCAATTTGAAAACTTGTAAAATTGATAGACCAGTATTAGCTACTTTCAGTAAGTCCTGTAATGGTTGGTTTAGCAAAAATATGCCAGACCAAAGACGTTTTCCTGATCCACTGACGTTTGTTGCAAAAAAAAATGCTTTCCGAATTTTAAAACTCAAAACCAAGAAGCACGACAGATCCAAAATAATTGAAAATTTGTAACTAAAATCATAACAAAATCTTGAAGAACGATTTACTGTCTAAAGGAACTTATAAGACATTTCGATACTTCTAAGAAGTTGAAACTTGTTTTGAACTAAGAGCAAATTGTTCTCATGGCAAAACAGAAAGTTGATTCCATCTAAGATGTTGTCAGTAGAAATTAAAAAAAACCAATTTCAAATCTACCACATTTTATCTTTTGAGATTCTACCAAACGAAAAATAATTTATTTTGCCTACGAATGTTTTACTTTAAGACGTGTCATAATCAAAAACTAGGTGCCAGACCGGCAAAAACACTCCAAGCGGGTTTTAATTGATTAAAAAGGATTAAAGAAGAGACGGAAGAAAAAAATTCCTTCTATGTTAAAAAACCAAGTGTTTGCATAAGGCTACGCTACTCATAGTGACTCTTTTCAGTTAGTTGCGTCTTTTGACATTGAATTTTATTAGGTTTATCTTCTAGAAGATTTTTAATCTTTTCATTTTGATACTAACAAATTTTGTCAAAAATCACTTGGTTATGGTACCATAGCTTTTGTATGAATACGGTCAATTTTTCAAGTTAAATCATCCAGGATATTTAACTCAAATTTTCCATTTCCTAAAATGTCTATTTTACTAATAGTATGTCTAAACGAATTTTAGATTAGTAATTTTACGTTTAGTTCCCCTCTTCAATAACGCTGTGTTCAAAACGCTATTTTCAGTAAAACACATGTATTTTATCAAATAAACGTGGCACTGCCAATTCTTAAATCTTAAAAGTAAAATTTTGATATTTTAATAGTCTAAGATCAAACTACAAACGAACTACAGTTAAACATACCAGTTCTGATTTCGAAGCGAAAAGCTGATGATTGGAAAAAAAGCGAGATATTATATGTGGCGCAAATTCATTGCATCATGTCGAAACTGATGGAAGATTCATCTTGACTGACTTATCAAGCTTATTTTGATACTGCTTTAATTTTTGCTCCATGTTGCTTTTCGTTAAATTTTTCTCAAGTTTCATTTTCCAAAACATTTCTGAGATTCATCCCCTGCATTTTACCAACAATCGTGATAATCACAAAAATGTCATTAATTATTCTTCTATTTCCTTCCATGGTAATACAGGCGGGTAAAATGCAATTCGTTTTTATATTTATTACAGTGAAGAGCTCAAAATATTTTGGTATTATCAACACGGTAATACAACAATTTTTATTTTATTTGTTAATTTCACTTTTTAAATCAATTTCTTACATTTTTTACATCTTGAGATCAATTCTATAGTGGTGGTATGGCATTGTACAAAAGTATTTTATTAGAAATGATTAAAGTCTGCTTAAGAACTAAAATTCGATCTTCTCCAAATTGTTGGTATTACATTCACAGTAAATAATTTATTCTGAAGAGAATTATATCAGTGATATCTAATAAACAATTACGATAATAGAATATTTAATTCGTTAGAAATGTTCTAACTTCTCGAGTACTTCAAGCAAAAAAAAACTCTAGCAAAACCGATTGTTTCGTTTGTGGACTTATAATTGGCGTTTTAAAAGTGACTCCGCCAATTAGTAAGAACAACAGAATAATTAAACCCTAAAACACTTTTACCCCTTTCAAGCTGGTGCCGCGATAAAGAGCAAAAAAGGAACCGACGTTTCTTTTAATTTAGGGGAGAAATATATAACAGTATTTCGGTATTTTAACGTTAACAAATCGGTTCCATTCTCCATGTCCCTATAACTGTAATACTATACAGTATACGATGTTAGCGTCGCCCTGTAGCTGGCTACCAGCGATGAAATAGCCACCATCCGTAAAGCGATGTGGTGTTACGTATTGATTTATCTCCCGTGCTAGAGATCTCGCTCCGGTCTGACAATCACCCACCCCCATTTACCCTTCGGCAAAGAGGAAGCCACTCAAAACAGAGGTGCATAAATTTATTGTTCAAGTATTATGCACGTGCGAAGTCGTTTACATATATGTAAAAAGAGGAACACGAACGATAGAACGCTTTTTCAAAGAGATCTAGGATAAATAATGAAGCGTAAGCGCTACCGCGTAACAAAGACTACATTCTACCAAACTGTAATATCCCCCTAGAGTAAACTCGGCCCTCTTGTATTTTAATACTCAAACTTTGAATGAAAGCACTGTCACACCCGTAACGCCTCTCCGTACTAAAACTACACTTTGGTAGGCGCAATATATTCGTATTTCCTGAACCATGCAATTGCTGCTTTTTTTAGGGTGCAAACACGCAAGTAATGGGAAATTCTCTTAACACAATCGTCAAATCGTGTAGTGGATGATGAATCGGTTGCTGTACCTGTCCGAGCGCGACAATCAAGCAATAAAACTTGCTACGTAGGAAATACATCAACGTTGCAATACCGAAGGCGACGAAATATGATATCAGCGCGGACAGCTCACCTGTCGCAAGTCGCTGTACTTCATCATTACACATAATTATTTACAACATTAGAGGTAGAGGGGAACATTACCGCAGAACATTTCAAAAAAAAAATTTACCCCATTGTCACCAATGTTCAAATTATTTCCCGGAGCAATGGAGGTAAATAAAATAGAACACAAATTTCAAATTGTGCAAATGGACGAACTCGTTGATCATTTCGCCTGCAGCAGTTGTTTCACATCACTATTAAAAATTTGCAGGGTCGTGTAATTTTGGAACAACTCGTTAAAATTCATCAAAAGATGACAGACAGTATGAATTTAAACTGCATATTCAACAAAAACACCATAAAATATAGGGATTCCGGGAGTAGAAGGAAAAATTAAACTTACTAATTTCACAGTGTAAACGTTCCAAAGAAAATTAAAGTTCATTCTGATTTCAAGGCAATTTTTAATTAGACGCTTAATACAACCACCCACTCAAAAACGTGTCACTTAAGGAATGTGCGTTATCTTGTCATGAAGGAATGAATTTGCCGCTATGTATTTAGTGAACGAATTACATCTCCTACGCACCATTTACGAATTACGTTCCGGCTTTATTGTGCATATTAATTAATTGGATCAAAATGTTTCATGTTGCAACAATCTTTCTGCATTTTTTAAATTATCTTTGGAATGTATACAGTTTTTCGCATAATACTATTTCTTAATGTATAAAAACGAACTTGGTGTTAATTGGATATTGTTATCATCTATTTTGCATTGTTTCCTTTTTTCGAATTGGCTAAAACTATAAAGAGAAAAAAACTAAGTTTTGGTCTTGGAACTAAAACCTATGTGGGAGTGACTATAACTTTTAAAATTGTAAGAAAAGAACTTCCTGGTAGTACCTAACAAGAGATAAGTGTATATTCACATACATATACAGGGTGATTCCGAAATAAAGGGTACCCTCTTAAAGGTGGATAGCAGTGTGATAGTACATACATTTGCGATAAAAAACGGTAGGTAGAAATTGCATAGTTTCCGAGAAAAATGCGATTGAAGTTTAATCGCTAAGCCAAGCCGATCCTGCTCTCATACTTTTACTTAAGCAAAAATCGATAGGGGTTGACTGACTGTCCTTGTCATTGGCAGGTAGTTCTTGCTATTTATGTGAGGGGTATAATAGTTTATCTGGTTTCTACAATGCCATAAATACCCAGTAAAAACTTTTACTTTTTAATCTGCAAACGGAAACATATTAAAATTTTACTGTTAGTGATTTTTTTCTGTAAACTTCCGAAGAACCAAAAACTTCAATAAGCATTATGCTACATAAATAAAAATTGGTTGAATTTATTAAATTGAATTAAATACAGAGGTGATAGTAAGTAGTACCTTCCATACGCATGTTTCATTCAAGTAGTATGTGTAATCCATTGCCATTTAAAAGGTTTCCTATCCATGTGACTAAATAATAATAAGGGATTAAAATGTTGCTTGCTTGTGAGACTGGAGTCTAATTGTTCGTAACATAAATTTTGTTATTATTTTTTTTACTGTTTTAACGAATTTGAACAACCCTGCTTGTTAAACATACTTCAGATTTAAGAAGGGAAAGTTGTAAAATGTCCAGGGGGTAGCTTATGATGGCATTTATTGTTCATTGTGCTACTACAGCTGCACTATTAGTTCCAAGAAAATAGGCATGTCTGGTAAATTTTCGTTCTTGCACTACAAGGGTTTGAAAACACTGTAAATCTCCTTAACTTTCACTTTTTAAGGCGACAATACAAGAAACACTTTTCTTTTTCTAACCAGAGACGGCTTCAGTTTTTAATAGTTAGGAAAATTGTCAAAATTTTCAACTTTCACGGAGCCACTTCGTTTTTTCATTTTTTGTCTTCTTTTAGCCTCACTTATCACCTACAGGACACAAGTGAAAAAAACATTTCAAAACAAATATTCAAAATATCGCTGATCCTGGTTGATAATTATAATCTTCTAAATACAATGCTGTTTTGCTTGGTAAAGCGATAAGTTTAACAAAAACTGCGTTAACCTTTCTTATCGAATTTGCAGGTTTTGGACTCGAGAGAGTCTTGGTATTGGTAAATTCAATCTTGGTCTTAGCCTTGATTCTCTGAATCTCTATTTTTTTTTCAATTGTCCATATCTTCTGCATCTAAGTTACTTTTGGCTTATTCAAATGGTAAATCTGCAACGAACAAATCAATGTTTTACTTTAGTTTTTGATGCAAAACATTCGAGACTCTTGGTTTTTCATTACTAGAATCAAAGAAATTACTAGAAATATTTAAAGACAAAATGAAGATTCTGAACTATTTTGGCCTACTTGAAGTTAAATTTATTACATAATCTAAAACTGTATTTTGGCTCAAAGAATATGAATATGATTTTAAACGCAAAACAGATAAAAAGACATCATAATTCAATGCGCTATAAGTTACGCTCTCAAATAAATTACAAAACTAAAGTAAAGATATAAAACGAAAAACAAACCGTTTTATAGCTATTCAACTGTGAGCAACAAGCTATATCCGATTATTGCTGAGAAATAAGGAAAGTCAATAATTAAATCTAGTAATAACGTTACACCTAAAATTATTGTAGGTGTATCCTTATCAGTAATAGCTTACATGTTGAAACAACTTCGAAAAGCGAAAATAATCTCAAATTCCATTTTGAATCAAGTAGGTATCTTACTTTTATTATACCACTATCCTTGTCTAACACACAATACATAAATAGTTTTTATTTCCTGCATGAAATCGCTTAATTAAAGATAAAAGACAATTGCTTATTAGCAATGAAAATGAAGAAAAATCAATTCAATTACCGATAAGAAATTAATATACCCATTACAATATGCTGATTGTATACATCTACAATCGATACCGTTACTTAAAATTTAATATAACAAAAACAAAAACAACTACCACTGCCAGTAACCAATTTCCAGTACGATGTTTACTTCTCGGTGGTTTTTGATAAAATCTTGATTTATTGAGTATCTCCTTCGGAAATAAATTTTTGAACCGAGATGTTAGTATAAGCATTTTTAGCATATGTATCTGTCAGACCCAAAAAGAGATATCTTCATTAAGGTCGCAAAAATATTGGTTTCTAAATTGACTCAGTTGAAAACATCAGAAACGGAAACAGAATTATGCGCATTTATTATTTTATATTTCTGGATTCACATAGTCTACGAATTTGTGCTAATAAATTCGAGTAAAACCTTAATGTATTGAATTTTAAGTGAAAATCAATGTAAGGAACTTAAAGGTAGTTGAGAATAAAATTGAGTAACTTCTAGTAGTTAGCGAACTTAGAATAAACATGATCTGATACAGATATGAAAGTGTGTTAATCAGAAGAGCGAGAGAAGGTAAGAGAAATAAGGATGCGGAAGTGTTTTTTCTTTTTTCTTTTTTTTTTGGTGGAAGCGTATCCTTTGTTACCTTATAGCACTACAATCAATCATCCCTAATCGCTATTAGCGCTTATTGTAGTGTTAAAACAGATAAAACGTTCGAACTTCAAATACTGCGGAAATAACAACGGAAAAGTTAATCCGCTAACGGAATATTCTGTAATGGTCGTTGACAAAAAAGGGGTATCGAATAATGAGGATTCGGGTGTTTGTAGAACCAAAGGACCTATCAGTCGGATTATCGAATGCGCTCCATTAGGTTTCCAGCATATAGTAGACGTGAGAGCGTGTCGCGGGGTGCATAAATATGAGCCTTTGTGTCTAATGTTTTATGAACATAGCAAGCCCGTGGCCGTACGACAGTCTTGTCGTTCTATGACTAACTCATTTATCCATTTCCCGTCCCCAGAATCGGGCAAAAGCGGCGCAATCACCGCATACCTCGCTCGCCCACCCTCGTTATTTATCACCTCCATTTTTATCACGGCAACCCATATCCCGATGACATTTTATTAATTATTGAAGATCCGGAATGGCATGTAAGAGGGAGCATCGACGTAATTATGTGCTAACGGGCGATCATTGTTACCGAAGAGATTAGGAAAACACGCTATTAATCCCTTTTTGGTAAAATTGAATACACTGGCACGATTTCCGCTTGAACAGTTTGCAATTTCCTTTACCGGTCAGTGCCAAAATATGCGCGTTGCAAACAATTTAAATTAGTCCAATGTCAATCAACCAAATCGCAATGTACATATTGATTGCGTATGTTGAATAGATTCCTGGCTGCAGGATGCCTGGCACGCTTCGGGCTCCTACGATGAAAGATTTGTTGGAATGGAACCATTATAGTTGCATTGCACACATATCGGGAGAATATCTCGGCAACGAGCCTTGCGTTAGTCAGGCTGCATATATCTCCTATTGTACACGAGGGACTATACTTGAATGTTTTAGGATATTACTATGTATAACAACCATAACAAAACCTAATAACTTTTGACTAAACATTAACATATTCTCGTAACACTCCATAAATTTATAATAATATTATTGTGGAACTCTCCAAATTATTTATGACACAAGGGAACTGAAATAATAATTATTGTGTCATCTTTTGTTGTTACCATTTACTACGTGATGCTATTACTATTTTATATTTATGTTTCGATTATGATAATTACCATCAAATCTTTCGTCAGTATATTAGTAAAATGTTGCACCCTTTTACACTTTTTTATGAAACAATTCTTTAGGGACAAACTAGAAAATGATTGGCAGAATCCTTCAACCTTTTAGAGTTGCTGTAAATAAAGTTTCGTATGCTTATCGTTAGAGTTGCATTTAAAATATACGAGTCATCATAAATTCTTTTTAAATAACATGTAAATTGTCCACTTGCCAAAATGGGTTTATTTCAAATTTGTTACGTTCAAGAGAGTTAAACGGAATAGCCAATGTTGTCAAGTATCGATGCGTTAAATCTGATCTCGAAATTCTAAACTTCACGAAGAGTCCAGACATCGTAAGAAACAAAATTGAGCTTAAATTTAGCAAGTGAAATCATTAGTATTGCTTTCGTGAAAAAGATAATTGAAATATTTACTTGTTTAAGTAAACTAATTGTATTTAGTCATAAAAAGATTCAAAACGCATCAAGATGACAAGAGCAGAATGATTTTTATTAAATTTATGTAATAAATACTAAATAAAGTGATGACTTGTTCAGTGTTGTGTTGTTAGAAGTAGTTGTCGGTCTTCTTTTGTTCTTGTTTTGAAGTGGTCAAAAAACCAAGATAAGGCAAGAAGTCTCCAATTGTCTGAAGCTGTCAGGTTGGCCAAAACAGTTTAAACCTTCATTTGAGTCTCTCCAAATATTTTTATGAATTTCTTTAATCTTCCTAATAAAAAACCAAGAGCCTTGAAAGCTTTGCATCTAAAATCATACTCAGGTGCAAAAAAGACAGTTTGCTAAATATTTTTATATTAGTTTGTATTGCAAAGACAATAGTACGGTATAGCCAGAATTTAATGCGCTCTGAGACAGTTTCAAATTTTTGCGCCAAGCAGTTATTAAAAAGTTTCCGGCCTAGACGACTCAAGTAAAAGTAACTGTTCGTAGTTTAAAGAACTTAATTTACTCAATAGGCCGAACCGGTCCACAAAAGGATGATAAATATTGAGAAGACCAAAATGCATGTCTGATTTAAAGTTAGTTTGTCCACACAGAGAACAAGAATAACTTGGAGCATGGCCAAATAAATGATTTCAATGCTATTCTGCTTGCTGGGTGCTGCTCTAGACGAAGGGAACTCGGTTTTTACGCAATTTCGACTTTTAGAAGTGAAAAGGAAAAAAAAAGATTTTACATATACTTGCAGTGTCGTCGGTACGTTTCTTATTATTTTTTCAAATTTAGATGGTCTTCTGAAAGATCGAACACGACAGTGTTGGGTCGCAATTAATCACTCGATCCACTGGCCCAGCACAATGGTGTGACAATAGATAGGTGAATCATAAAAATACGACAGTGCAAAATGTTGAATGAGATCCGGTTATTGCATTTGGCTCTCTACCGATCTTTGCGCCCTCATATCTGTGCATCCTCATAATTGAGCGCCCCCAAAATTTGTGTGTCGCCTCACTATTAGATTTCCAAAAAATAGGAATAAAAACAAACTAAAATATTTATCGGCTCGTATATTTTCCATCTGAGTTTGTAAATATAACATTGATATGTTTTTGGCAAATGGAAGATTATACTGTTTTTCTTTCTTTCTTGATTATATCATGACGTTTGAAATCAAGGCAAAGCCAGGATCAAAACTAAACATATCAAGACCAGGACTAAATTCGTCATCAAATCTCTCAAGACCAACAAATTCGAGAAGAAAACTTAACATGCTTTTCTGCAAGAAAAAACTAGATGTTACTACATAAGCAAGAACAAGACTTGCCTTGGTTCCACGATGAGGATAAAAAAAAATCGACACGATTTGGTCATGTGTTTGGTTTAATTTCTTGATCTTATCTTGAAACACTAGTTACAGACTGTAATTTTGCACGTCGGCGTGGTAAGACATCAACAAGAAGGATGGAGATATCTGATGATTGTTTAGGCCCATGGTGTTGAGTTGTACGGATTGGTATGGTTTTGTCAATAATGAACGCCGTTCATAATGGAAAATACAAATAGAGAGTTCTAAAGATTGCTTGACCTTGTTTCTCTCTCTCTCTCTCTTTCTCTATGTGTCGATTGTAAGTTATATGGTTTACCATTACATGCTTGTTAATTCAACGGGGTGGATTAAATAATTACTATTATTGATGATCAAATATTTTGTATCATGCAATATCTACACTAAATAATTTTGAGAAACTAATAATTTTTGAAATACTACAAATTCAAAGGTTGATTTAGTACTGAAATTTAAATTTTAATAAAACCTGAAAACAAACAATAATTAAAGTCAAATGAAACATTTTTCCATTTTTATTCTTTTTTTGTATTCGAGAGTCAAACAATTATTTTTAAAAATATTTTTTTAGTCCTTTAAAACAACTTAATAGGTTTTAATCAAATATGAATGTGAAATTGTTTTATCATCAGTGGCGCTTAACGCTAACAAACGGGAAAAGGAATTTAATATTTTATCTCAAAAATTGTAAATTAAAGCCTACTCAAGCTCATCCATCATTTTTGTTGGTATGTATTTTTTTAGACTATACTACAACCAACTCAAACACAAGCAACCCTAAATAACTGATTTATATTCTGGGAAAAAAGTTTTGGGCATTATTCCTCTTTAAAAAAAACTTAAGAATGTGATTCGTGATTAGTTTTACAATTTATAATAATGGCAATATTTTGATTAATTAGCCAGACTTGAAATTTACATTTCTATGAATTCGAACGGTGATATCCTGAGACCGCCCTTAATATTTTCTATTTGAACAGTGATTCAATAAAATTCGATCACGGTTTCTCAGTGTATAATCATTTTAATATATTTCTCGTTATTAACTTTAAAGCTGAATCCAAACATACATATATCTGAAATATTTATCGATCTATCCACAAAAGCCACAAAAATTCGCAAGTGTTAACAACTAATTTTCTCATCGGTTTCCATCTCTGCGTAATCTACGTAGAGAAGTGAAAAATGTTGCTAATTTCTGGTGGCCATTTTCAGTGTAATAAATCTGAACCTCATATACATCACAATTTTTTAATAAAAATTCTATTGTGGTGGCTTTAAATTAGAAGAGTTTGAAGTGTAAAAAACAACTTGGGTTTCTGAGAGAGAGAAGAGAAAAATTTGAATTTTTTTCCTTTATGTACTACGACGATTTATACCTAACATGATTTCAATTTAATGAATTCTCGAAAGGATATGTGTTTTTAATGCATACAGGGAACTGATTTAATAATAAATCACGTATCAATAAACGCGGAATATTTCCAATATAGATAGCTCTCGATATTGAAATACGACGAAAAGTTAATTTTATTATATCGAAAAGGTTCTGGATGTAGCTTTACACTTAAGGAAGCAAATAGCGTAATGTAATTTTAAAATTGATAAAATTCGATGTTCAAATAATACCTAAATATACCTGTATATATAGATTCTCTGTCACTAGATGTCTTGAAAAGGCAATAAGTTAATATTGAATCGGTTTCTGAGAACATTCATGTATTTTATCTTTATCTTGTTTGCCAGTTGTGAATGTAAATAAAAGACGTCAAAGTATGCACATAAAGTGCATTAGATAGATAACATGTTGGAGTTCCGATTATACGTACAATTTTATTTTTCGAAAACACGTTTATGCAAGAGAAAGAAATACATAGAAAGACATAATGGATGTACGTAATATCCTACACACGTTGATTGTGACTCCACATACAATTTACAAGCTTGGTTAAAAGTAACGAGAATGATAATCAAACACTTGTTTTGCATACTCAGAATACCAATATACCAATTACCTTTGATCTTATATAGTGGATTCTCAATTAATCCGTTACAGAAAAACGCATTAAAGTGACTGTTTTTGTAGGTGAACCTATGAATGACTAAAACAAAAAATAATAAAAATGTAGATTTCTCTTTATTCTTAATCAAACAACAAAAGAAATGCTTTGATCATCATATTCCACATGAATCTTTTTGTAACTGTAATTACAATCTTTTTATCAAACTACAAACAAATGTAAATCACGAGATCACTCTTTATTTTCTGATTAAAACCCAAATAAATATTTTGGTCTATTAAATTGTCCATTAAGAGCACAAAATCAAGAAAATCAAGTCTTTTATAGACTTATCATATAGATTTGTCTAAATTTATTATCAAGATAGACAAGATAATCCAGAAATCAACTGGATGAGGATTCACTCTTTTATTGGGCTGTTAACTCAATGACACTTTCTGTAATATCTCAGATTTATGATAGTTTTGAACATTTTGATATGATTCTTGATAAATTGAACTCAAAAAAGAAATCAAGGGAGATTTTGACAATTTTCTAAGTTTGATAAATAAACTCATAGAGCAAATTTAAACCATAAGTGAAGCCTCTTTTAAAATCTTGCCAAAGTTGTTAATTACTGCAAAGAGAACGTATCAGAAATTTCTTGTCTACAATGTGATGTTGTTTTAATAAAAAATTATAAGTGCCTATTTGGAATAGAAATATGCACTGCCATTCTTGTGAGCAACTTTAAGGAATAGCTCATGTTAGACTTCAATACCAAATAAAAATTATTTCTTAGATAAAGTATTCTGTGCATTTTGACAATTCAGAAATAATTTGGAAATCAAACTTTCTACGATTTATTTTATCGAAATAAATTTTGCACGTGGATCGAGATCAAAACCAAAGGAATTTCTGGAAATTATCCAATAGATGATTGAAGCATAGTCTCAAGAAATGAAGTATTGAACATTTTCGAGCAGCCCAAATCTTCAAAATTCTTTCAAGTATCATTTTCATTCTACAAATAGAATCTATCTCAGCCAGAAAATATTTAAAAGTTCAAAAAGGTAAAATCTTTCTTTTTTAAGCAGCTCAAGTTTCAAAATTAAACTTTTGTCGTTTGAAATGTTTTTTTATAATAAACGTCATCACAATTTTCAATTTCACATTTTCTATTCGCTCTTTTTTTAGAATTCAAAGATATAAAGATATCTGTTTAATTACGTACATTGGACATGTGTCCAAATAAATAAAAATATGAAAAGCCCTGAAAACTGATACGATAAATTAATATTATCGACTATAGCTTCTAAACTCAATGCACGCAGTATGATGAATGTAATGAAAGGTTGTTTTATGACGTAAAAGATCATTACGTATACAAAACGTCCGGGGATAGTTATCAAGATTAATTTTTAAGAATTAATGAGTCCGCTCAATAATCTTAAAATCAGCCAATATGGTAATTGACTGGAAAATATGAAAAGAAAATTTATTTTTTAAAGGCGTATACTGACTAATAATCAAATGGTTTCGAATCATTAATTTTAATATCCTTATGGGAAATTAAAATAAAAAGGGTAACTCGTAAAGTACTCAAATTATCCATAAATGTGGTTACGGTAACTTAAAACAATGCAGGATAAAAATTCCGCGAGCTATAAAGGTACCAAACAATGCTGGGTGTATTTATTCAGGTGTTCTCTAAAATATAAACAAATTATTAAGCTCTATCGCGATGTATGGGTACCATAAAACAGTTTTGAAATATAAATGTGACCAGAGGTCAAGATTCGCCACAGCTTTACGACACTCCTACGTAATCATAAAGCACAATGCCGGTTACTAATTTACCGTCGTGGTGATCAAGAATACCTCACACTTTAGCGGCGATAACCGCACATCAACATTCTATTCAACATCGGTTTTACAATAGACAAAAGCTAACACCTCACTCATTACAATGACGGAAGAATTAAACATGTTATTAGTGTTATTGCGTGCGTATGTTTTCGGGGGCGGACACAAACTCAAAATATTACCCGGAATAATTAGCAGAATCTGTTTCGTAACTCCCAGCCTTCGGAGAACGATGCGGTAAAAACATAACAATGCAAATGCCCTCCTCGAGAGATCATTACAGTTATACAATTTCGTTTTAACCTTTTGATTTCCAGTTACATTTTAAAGAATTTCTGTGTTGCATCTCCGACATATTTTGCAAAAGAAAAATGCTTAGAATGTCACGTACTGGATACAACAGAATCCAAATAGATAATAGAAAATACGCAGATGTACTAAGTTGAATAAAACTAATACAGTCTTGAAACAAAATAAAAGAGTCAAGTCATGACGATCAAAATTTTTGATGTTTTACTTAATGTAGCGGGTAAACGTACAAATTGTAACAAAAAATATATCTAAAACACAGAATTTATCGTAACTTATCGTACTTTCCGGTTGAACTAAATAAATTTTCATAATTTTGAATATTTAATTGCTTACACGCATAAAAAATGTATTATTTCCAGTACAACTCGACTAATAAGTTTGCATAGAAATTTTGACATGTTCTTGATATATCAAAACAACGACCAAGACAAATTAGGTGTTGGCATTTGTATACAATATTTTTCTATCGTTCTATCTTTACACAAGGCGAAAAAATTGAAAGAAAGAAACGAGATTTAATAATTTTATTTCTTACAATCTTACCCTTGACAAAAAAAATAAATGCTTTATAAACTGGTACTAATTAAAATTCCTCGTTTAGAAATATTTTTAAAGAAATACTTCAAATACAGCTAAAAACAAATGAAACGGCAAAATTCTTTTTCACATGAAAATAAAAACCCTAGAAATCAATAATGAGGTTAGAATAAATTTTCTAAAGCAAGGATTTATTTAATAAAAATACAATGAGGACTGAATTTGTTTTTATAATGAAGCTATGGTTCAAAACAAAACAGAATCACGCCTATTGTCACACTAACAAACATCGAGTTGTAATGGAATTGGCTGTTTAGTATTCGTGTTGCATCAGAATGCAACAGTATGCCTTGTGCGCTTGTTTTCTCTAATTTTCCTGATGGATTAGAAAATAATTGACTAGAAAGTTTCTTACAATAGCAAAAACTACTTGATAAGATTATTTTGTCGGGCAAGATTGTATTGGATTACGAGAATTTTCAACTACATACATAGTTACGAAAAAAAATAATTTGATTCCCAAAGCATCACTAGATTGTCTTCTCTACGATGACGCTTAATAGTTTAGAGTATAGAGATAACAATGCAGTACATATGTTATACACAGATAGATTGAAATTTGTGATCAGTTCTGACAATCGATTCTTGGACATAAGCAAAGATAAAACATTTCATGCCAAAATGATATCTACAGAAACAGAGATCTTCTTCAAATTAGATACATATAAATTTTGGGCTTCACAATATTCATGATCCAAATGGAATTACAATCAAACGTTTGATGCCAAAATGATATCTACAGAAGCTTGATAATGTCACCTCCAAATCATACATCTTGATCTTTCTGATAATCGTTAGGATCTTCTATTGTTCACAGTCTGGATCAAATGCGTAAATGATGCGTACAGAAAGTTTGAAGAGATCATCTTCAAGTTAGATATAGATTTTGACTAGGTTCAAATGAAACCGCAATAAAACGTTTTATGTCGAAATGACCACTAAAGAATCAAGCAAATGCTTACTGCTTTGTTTTGGGGACTGACCATATCGCAATGGGATATAAAGTTTGCATACCAAAAATTTTGTAAAGATTAAATACTGAAAAGACCTCAGGCTATAGCGTGGTCATAAGCGCAATTGGAGTTTTAGAGTTCCAAAATCCATATGAGCTACTGAGTTACTTCCTTTGACTGTTTTTCCGTTTCAAAACTAAAGAGAAAATATAAGCTTGCCACTAAGCATATTTAAAGATTTAGTCAGCCTGAGCTTGAAATTTAAACAAGATGGTGATCAAGTCTATTTATGCCTTTTTAAAACATTTGAAAATAAATTTACTATTTATGCAAAAACATAGAGGTAATAGGGAAAGAAGAAGTAGTTATTGGTGAAGTCTTGGGTGGATTCTTAAATTTCACTGAGAAAATTCCAACTTGTCGTGTTGGGCGTCTTAATCTCTAAACTACCAAGTCTTACTAGAGAGGTCAGGCTAAGCTTTCCAACAAGCCAAGGTCGAACATCGCCTTCCATAAAAACCTTTTTAAAAAATCTAGATCTAGATCTATTTTTCTATTTGCATTAACTGATCAGCGCCTGTGCGATTTATATACACCAATAGAAACTACTGATATTTCAAGTAGTACTGGTAACTGGTACTCAAGTTAAGTAATAATTCTGCTTGATGATAATTGAAAAAAATTTCCCTCGTTTCAATTTTAGTACGTTATAATAAGTAATTTGGCGTCGGAATTTAAAATTAGATTAATCGAATTTTCTCCTTTATAAAAAATAAACATGTCATAAATCTCATTAAACAAACTCCCTTAAAATTAATAATTAAAATTCTTCATTTTCCCTTTGTCATTTAAAATTCCTTATAAGAAATATTTCAGTTACAAAGAGGGTACGCGCTTGAAAACAGGGGAGAGAATAAATTTTTTTCTCGGTGAATTTTCAATTAAATCCATTCTAATTTCTGAACATAATCTTAACTTTTAATTCAAACAGGTCCATATGATTACTATCGATTAAATTTATAAAAAGACGGTTATTTACATAAGGCCAATGATATGCATAAAATGAAGAAGATAATAAGGAAAGTCCTCAAACAAAAAACTTTAATTTGCAATTTAAAATTTCAATTTTATCGGCATTTTTTCTCGGTAAATAGAATTTTAATTGGGACAGAGAATCTACTATCAATTATTCATGCACTTTGCATGGCTGATAAAGTTATCAAGAAAGATATACACTGCATACATATAAATATTTGCTCACAGCATATTCCGATATCGTTAGGTATATAAGATAAATAGAAATTCAAATCAATTTAATGTTTTTATAAAAAAGACTTGGTATTGATTAGTAAACAAGCCGTACCTTTAACGGCGGCGATAAACTGAAAAGAAAATCCTACACATAAAATAGGGTAAACTTAATTATTCCGGATTAAGTTAAATATCTTCTGGATCGGAGAAGAATGGCGAAGACGGAAACGGCTCAACACAGGGAGAAAATAATCCCCAAGATCTTCAAGTTAAACCTACGGTGGCGTAATTTTAAATTTCGGTTTTCTAAACGAACCAATCAAATCAAACTCCAAGCGAAACAGAAATATAACAAATCATCCATTAGCGGTGCATCCAAGCGAAACGAACGTGATTCACATACAGAATCAATCTAATATAAAATTTTGTAAGTTTAAATCGTCATACAAACCAAAAGTAACTAAAAAGAATGTTGGAGTGAGGAATAAATAAAGGCTTAATGTATTTTAGTTGCTAATAAGGAAAGAAAGTCTTAATGTTGTAACTTATCATACGCTAACAGTCATGTCGGAAAAGACCCACTTAAATACATAACGCATGTTTGTACTTTAATATCAAAACAAACAAACCTGATGTGCGTACAAATTTGTGCCATTTTTTATCAGCAAAAACGACCTGCCTCAATATCCTATTTTCATTTCGTTGTAATGTAACAATTCATGCTGATGTGAATGATATAGTCAGAAAAAGTAGATTTTTGTCTTAAGTGCGTTGCAGGGGTTACGTGAGGCGTATCAAGGGGTGAAGCTTTCGCGAATAGGAAAACGGGCGAGAGCTTTTCCCTGCTCATTACGGTCGAAAATGTTAATAAGCGTGCGGTAACAACGAAACATGAACAGCACTTGCTTCCCCAAATATATGGGGGAGCTACAGTTAAATTTATACAGAAAAAAAAGTTTTTTTCGCCTTTTTAAGATAAGAAGTATTCAAACTTTTTACACTTTGAAACTTATAAAATAAAAATAAGTTAACTAGAACCATGCACGATTTGAACATTTTAAATTGCTCCAGGTTCTAAATTATTAACGAAAACAACTGCAACGATACATTTAAGTACTGCTTGAAAAATTTAAGTAAGTCAGGCTGCAATTATACATTAAAGTTTTAAAAACACATTAAAAGTACACTCCAAGAAATAGATACATTCTTAAAATTAAATGTGTTTTAAAACAGAACAAGCTGGAAAACGGGGAAGAAAAATGTACATATCAATAAGTTAAAACACATGGAGGTTTTCTCCCTAAATAGAAACATTTCATAAAAGAATTTTCACAGTCGTAACGTAATTGACTGGTACATTGGAAGACCGAACAAAAACCTTATTTAGTCCTAAAATGTGGCTTTTTTTTAAGAAACACAGTAGAAGAACCCACATCATCTAAATTCAATTATGGGTGTATTCGTAGAACGTTGCGTTGAAATACAGTGCGACTAACAAAGTAGATTCGTATATTTATTGTGTTCGTTTTTTACAGGAGAAAAAAGAGGTTAAAAGAGAAACTTGAAAGAGTTACACTCAACCATCCTGAAAATGTCTGCTTTATTCTTTTCGATAAACAGATACGCTTCTTTTATAATAATTAAGATTAGGTTATCGGAATTTTATTAATTCTTCGGTAATTGGTTTAAATAATATTTGAACAGCTTTATCGAAGTCCACATCAAATATTTCTAAACATAATAAAGATGGCAATAAAATCAAAGTAAACTTCAGGAAATGTTCCACAAGGATTGATATGTGGACCACTACTATCACATTTCAGAGAATTTGAAAGATTCTACTATTGAGAGAACTGGGGATGATTTTGATGATATATATTGTGTTTTAGATTGTTTAGGTTGTTTTAGACGTGAAGCACTTCGGTTTGATCTTTGTGCCCTTGTAAACAAAATTGTCCGAAGTGGCCGAAAGGTACTACCCTTTTAGTTTTGAAAAGATAGAAAGAGAAAGCAAAAGCAAAATGAATGATTTTCAAATATCTAGTCGTTTGATTTGAGGCGCCGCAAAATTTGAGAGACGATAAAAATTCCAAATTCATGGAGTTTCCCGGTGACTATGAAAAGATTTTAGAAATGCTTCAGAAATATTATTTTTTCCACCGGAGAATTACATGGTTAAGTATCTAATTACTGAAATAAAAAAAAAAATTAATTGATCAATTGAGAATTTCGGGAATTATAAAAGTATAAAGAAATTGAATAATTTTTCTCAACTCTTTGTTTATTGCCACAGCAATTGTTTTTTTTATATTTTTATTATTATACTATTTTTGAATTCGTAGTGGATTCGTTTGGATTTGTTTGGTTTCTGTTTATTTAGTGTTAAAAATATTAACGTCTAACCACTTGTACAAGAAAACTAAGCTGAGGAGAAATTTTCTTTTTGCAGATTTGCAATAAGCACTCATAGAAGAAGATGTTTACCTGAAGCTTTATTGGTATTTACAGGACACCCTGTATATTTTATATAATACACCTCTTTTAAAAAACAAAAAGGGCGCCATATCAAAATAGGCCTAGGGCGCAATCAAACCTAAACCCGCTTCTGGACAGTTGTCAAGATTTCAGTGCATTTCCCAATTCGGCACCAAGCTAAACAATTACCTGAGAGCGTCCTGGAGATAAACTTTCTTCCTAACTCGTTCCGTTCTTGCACAATGAATTTTTGGCCCGCTTGCAACCACAGTGTGGAGTTCTCGAATAAAATTCTTCGATTTTAGAAGGAGATTTAAACAGTTGTCTCGAAGAATAAAATAAATCAAAGAATTTTCTTGATACTAAGCAATGGCTATAAACTTATGAGAAACGCAAAAAAGTTTGATTTGGAACTCAGATATCTAAACTTGCCATTTTTTGACATTAATGTTGTAACCAAACGGAAAAATCAAACAATTGATAAACGATTTTTTGGGATATCGTACTAGGTTTCATTTTGATATTTCTGATTTCCTCCGTATACCACCAAGGCTAAGGGTAAGCTTGAGAATATCTATTCTAACTAATTATCCAATACTGATTGCCGTATTGATTTTGCTCCATGTTTAATAATTTTAGATAATAATTTCTCAAGTCTAAAAGATAAATCAAAACTCAAAAAAAGTTCGGAAAAGTTTTTGAATTTGAAAACGTTATACTAATATGCTTCTATTCGTCTATAATTGATGCCGAAATCTGTCTAAACAATGTCCAAAATATTAAAAATGTCATATTAAGGCAAACCACAGACAGGAACGGTTTCTAAGAATTCTCTCAGTAGATTCTTCCTAAGGAATGTTCCACATGGAATCGCGGTAGGTTTTCTTTTTTTATATTAATATTATACAAATATTATTTATTTGGATCAAGTTCTTTTTTGATTTATTTAATATCTACTCGTCATAAAAATAAAATAGTTATCTCATCATGATAATAACTAACTTCCTGTTAATAATTTCTTAATTTTCAACTAAACATATCCGAAAACGTCTCTATTATTACTATTTTTTATTTCTAAACACAGCAAACATACCTATAATCTTTTGGTAATTTTCTCGCACCATTTCCTTTCATTTACTTTTAGTTTCCGTTTAAATTTCACGAATAGTTCACGAAACTAAAAAGTTTTTCGATTGATGTTTGCTATCTGGAAGTATGAGCACATATCACATGAAATGAAATAGGTGGAGTTCGTTAAGTATGCGGAATAGAAGACATCTGCATACAACCGAACTTTTATCACGAAATTATCTATCTAAGTAGCTCTACTCCTGGCTATTTGAATAAAAATTACATTTTAGACGAACAAAATAAAAGTGACACGTCCAGCATGCGTCAAGTTATGATAATTGCTCGTTCCTCCATTATTTATTTAATTATATTTAATAACAAAAATGGAAGTCACATAAAAAGAAAAGCGTATCTTCTATTTCGATCTACAAAGAGAATTACGACGAACCGAATCAGTAAAGAAGTTCGAAGACTATAAAATACTATTGTGGTTATAGAAGTTTTGTAATAGCAGATATTTGCCATACAATTTGGAGCCTTCTACATTATCCGCAATTTATAAACTATTTAGTTTGATAGCCATCTATTTTTTTGGTGTAATGGTCGTGCAATTCAATCTCCAGTCTATATTTAAGCTCTTATAACCCGGTTTACGGCTTCGGTTTATTTACCGTAATTAAATAAATGTTTAAAATATTAACCGTCGAGCGATGTGAGAGAGTTTTTAAAGTAGACGTAAACGCTTAAAGAACACGCTTTCGAGTTGAGCAAGTCACCCTGGCTTATAATAATTGGTCCACATTGTAAATTTGGCATTACGGTGTTAAAAAAGCTTCATTTTTTAAAAGATAACATAATGCTCCCATCTCTGGTTGGGGTCGGGGTAGTTCTAGAGAAAATGCCCGAGGGACGCACTGAAATGTGAGTAAATGAAGAACGAAACAAGGATAAAGGGAGAATGAAAACAAGAAACTGCGAACCGAGAGACTTGCGGTGTTTTCCAGTCGTCGTTAAATCTCCATAACTTTCTTAATCTCGAACGTTTTAGAGCGATAGTAATTATTATTACCCACTCCGATACATTGTAGATTCGGGGTGGTGATTGTGTTCGTTACGACACAGAAACTACCCTAATTAACGACCGAGTCGGAGCGCCACCCGATACTGTAAACCGTCTTTAAAGTTTCCAGAAAGAGTTACAGTTGTAATTACAGCTGTTTCGACAAGATTCTTGCTTGACGTTTCAATAACAAAGATATCAAATTTTAGGGAACAGAATTACACGATTGTTTTCATTGCGCATTTAACCCCCTTGGGATAAGTGGTAGTTTAAAAAAAACTTCCCTTTTACTCCGCCACTTTCTAATTAAATTAAAAATTGCGGAGAGCAGGTGTTAATTATTGAGCACAACGCTTTTCTCATCTCAACTTGTCAAGTGAGAAGTGTCAATTTCCAGACTGTCAACAATTTGAAGTGTGTCAATATTAGAAGTAGGTACTGTGTCAATTCCACAAGTAGGGACTTTAATAAAATGTCAGTGTTTCACTGTCTATTTCCGTGTACGCAATCTATCATGGAGGTTAGAAGGAATTTTTTCTCCTGAGAGACTAAAGACGCCTACACATATATCTTCTCCATATGTAATGACTGACAATTAGTGTTACATAAATAAGGTGGGAAGTTTATGAAAGGAATACCGATGAAAGAGGAATTCTGAATTAAACCGGGGATTTCAGGTTTATCCTGCTGAATACGAAACATAAAGTTCGTTTAAAATTTTATTATTCGAATTTGAAATCTACATCACATAAGTAATTAATTAATATGTCGAAGTGAAAAGTTTTCCTTTTAAATTACCTACGTCTGTAGAATAATCCTACAGCTAATGTAGCAATTTGGAAGTTGTTTGTCACAATTTTGCGGTTTTACGAACAAAGTAATTACTAAATTTCATTGTAACATTCTTGCATGTGAGTAATCTTACACTCTTTGTGTGTACCAGAGGCCGACACGGTTTCTTAAGATGTTAACACCGTTTGTCATTTATTAACATCCGCAAAAACAGTAATTGCGTATACACGCATACAGTCATGCACAATATAAAGCTAATTCTCGACTTAACGAAGATCTTCAGGAATAAAAGACAGTGCCGTCGTTCGTCATTTCGTGTCAGGGAGTATAATACGAAATGGGAGTTTTATAAATTGAATCGCTAGTAAAAAGTAGCAAAAAGGCGCACATAAAGCTGCATCTGTCAGTGACGCATGGCCGTGTGGCGTATTCTATCCCCTAATGGCCAAACACTGGCTGCTTGTGGTAGTTATCCGTTCCAAAGCTAACCCGGTACCAGTCAGACTTGTCTGTTTATTTTCAATCGCCAGTGCCACCCCCGTAGTTTCAACATGCCGCCAACTTTAATACTATTTGACCTCTGCAAACTATAAAATCAATCGATACGACAACCGCAAATGAATAGTATACTTTTACATCAAAACCTCAAAATGTCCTTGTTCGCTCAATACAATTCTATGGCTTCATTAATCTGCGTCCTTATTTCACGTCTAGAATCGAACCGAACCCTACATGTGCGACATGAAATTTTAAGCATAAGAGCAATTTATGTGGGAAATATGCATTATGTCTCGGATCATTAATTTCACTCTACTTCTAATAACAATATAAAATGTATGATAGAGAACCTTCATGACAAACTGAGTGAAGCGGCCGGCACTTATTTTAACCTCGAAGATTTATTTATTTATTTTATAATTAACTTAATAAGAAGGAAATGCGACGTTTCTAGGAATAATTAATAAATAATAAAAGCTATTAAGTGACTACATATAAGATGACGAAAAAGGATGTTCTGGGTAGGGCACAGTTCACACGCAATTTTCAAATATCGCATTAAATAAATTAATTGTTAAGGGAAATGAATTAGCTTCGATCAATTTAATTATTCGAATTTTCTTTTCGATGAATAGATTATAGTTTGACAGTATTTCTCACATTTACAATAATGTGAGAAAAAGATTTTCACTGTTGGGTCTGGAATTAGAAAATTTTCTTGCTTTTTGGAGAATATTAAATAACAATACTAAATAAAACGTCTGGGAATGCAAAGCATAACCACAACGAACTCCGTTTTGTTACTGAATTCGAGCAACAGTCTGTTCACAAAAATAAGCAAACATTTATCTTTCGGTGGCCATTTTGACCATATTCCCGAGGTGATATCAAAAAACTAAAAGTATACGTATCTCTTATTTTTTGATGTAGAATACGGTTCTAAAGTAAAAACAAAATTTTTGAAAATTTTCAAATTTTTGTTCCCGAAGAGATATCAAAAAACGAAGACACCATGTTGTCTTTAGTTTTTGATGTAAAATCCAAATCTAAACAAAAAATGCCGACAGACAGACAGACTTCTCAAATTCAGTAGCGACTCCAAAGGAGTTCGTTGAATATATCTTGCTACTGGTATTTTTAGACAATTTTGCAAACTAAGTTCCATCTACAGGTCTTATTAGTAAAACGCAAAAACATTTGAAAAAGGGAAATATTCAAAATAAAACAATTTTTGACTCACAATGGACATACTGTAGCAAAATCTGTATTCAAAAAACCAACTTTACTCAAAAGATTTAACTGCATTAAAAATCAAAAACACAAAAATGATCAAACATTGATACCATTGCTATTACAAGCTGTTGATGCCAAAACTAACTAGATGTTCAAACAGTCTAGTATCAAAATTTGTTAAACTAGATTCAATCTATGGGTCTCAGTAAAAAGTAAAAACACATAAAAAGAAACCAAAACAAAACAATTTCTGACTCATAATGGGCATTTTATTGTTTTTATTTTAGCAAGATCTTTAATCAAAAATCCAACTTACACAAAACGTCAACTATAGATTTAGACGACGTAAAAAATTAAGGCACAAGAATAAAATAATCAAACACTGATACTTTAAGCTACTATAAAGAATATTTGCCAAAAATAACTACTCTTTCTGATTTCAGTAAAATTCCTAGCTAAAAATTTACAACAATTTATAGGCGAAGAAAGCTCTTTCCATAAACTCTTAACTCCATAAAGTGAAAATGTGGCAGAAGCAAATTATCATCTATAGAAAGTTGTGACCAAACTATTGAAGTAATAAATTCTGCTTGATAAGACATCTAAACCAAAAAACAGTAGCGGAAAAGAAACCAAATAAAGGTAGTGACAAAAGGATATACGAGCTTTAATGAACGAGAAAACCCCTTTCAACCAGTATTTTGGGCATAGCAATAGATATAAAATTTCTGAGTTTCTCTCTGCTTCATGGGTTTCAATCATCTAGCTCGGTATTTTTCAACCTTTCTCATTTATAATCTACGATTCAGCAATTCTCGTTTCTCGACTTGAGCCTAGTGGAGTTTTTGGTAAAACCCAAAAGACTTTACCAGCAGCTAAACTCGCAAGGGTTAACAAAAAAAATTAATTTTTATACAAACTATTTGAAAGGCTCAATGGGGAACGATCAGCCCAAAAAGGGTAGTTTCTAAAACTGGACTGATCTAAAAAATCCAATAGGTAGGCAGCTTTATAGTCTTATCTAATACTACCCTGTCTTGATTTTATTTAATGCGACAAACATATGTACGAAAAACTGATCTTAGTGTTCGAAAAAAATTGTTAGACGAATTGAAGTTGAGAAATACAGATTTAGCAATTCAGTATGATAGACAGATGAGAACAGGCTGAAATGCGAATTACAAGAACCATAATGGCAAAGAAGCCTTGTAGGGACACTGGAGGTTTGCTTTGTTTACAGACGTAGGTTTTGTAAATGTTATGCTATAGTCGACAGAATTTTTCAACAATAGACAAACTGTCCGATAATGAGTAGATTTCAAGCTAAATTCAACTTGCTTAAAAGCAAATAAAATTCTTAGGATGTTTAGTAAAGAAGTCCTAAGTAATTTATAATTTAATTCTTATGTTACCCTTCCACAATAAAAAATCTCCGACTGCTACTGGCTTTTTTTGCTAAAAATTACACGAACTCAGGAATTTCGATGCTTGCTTGTTATCATTTCACAAATATTATTGTTTAAATCATAAATAATATTAAAAAGGTTCTAATGAATACAATTAATTGAATAAATTTGAAATTTAAGTTAATTAAGACGCGAACAGCGTTAATAAATTAAGACCACAACTGTTTGAGCCAATTCGACCTTAATTTTAGTTTTGATGCGAGTTAGCCAACTCACGTTGGGTTTTATTTTCGAAGTGTAAAGAAATAGAATTAAACCCCGGGAACAATCGCTCAAGTTTGTCCAAAACTCTGAGAAATACGCTGTGTGGAGTTAACTGGTCCTAATAAGATTATTACAATCCGTTCTTCACTTCTTCAGGAGAGAAAATAATATTGGTGCGGTCAAACTGAAATTTTTGGTTTAGCACGTTATTTTAAAAAACAACATTAAAGGTCAAAATCGTGCTTTTTTACAAGAACAATAATAATAATAAAATCCGATAATTATTTTCCTTCGGGTTATTTTTTAAAAAAGGTTATATATACGGAAAGAATTGTTTTTAAAATATTTTGCTTAATTAATTCTCGGCGAATACAAGAACGGAAAAAACAAGAAATACAGTATAATTGTGTGTAGAAAATAACTGTAGTAACAAATTAGCTAACATTTTACGATGTAAAGACAAAAGACCGACTTGAGAAATAGAACAACACGCACGTATTGATTAAAACACCAAAATCACGTAATGTAAATGAAATGGAGAGTGTATATTACGCACGAGATAGTGATAGTAACAATTTACGACAATGTATTAATGTAACCTATAAAGGGTTGAATGGAGAAGCTGATTTCAATGGTTCTATTTTTAGTTATATAAAGACATCGAACACAATTCTACTTATTATGTAAATTCTTTAGATAACTTTTTAAAGATGCGAATTTCTTGAAAGATTCAGCGAATTTACTCAACTTTAATAAAAACATTTGCATATTTAATTCAAATTTCTAGAAATAAAAACCGTATAGCTTGCATAAATGATGCAAAACGACAACTTTATAATAATTCTCTTCAAATTTAACTGCCAACCGAGTTTAAAAGAGAACAGTCGACAGCGAATTAGTTTTAAAACGAAGCAGAGAGGGAATTAAAATTCTAAAATATTCGGCTTGGTTAGAAGCGGATAACAAAAAAAGTTCGCACTTTTATTTTCGAATACGCATTAATCACTGAAATCAAAACGAACCAATCTCGGAGAATATACTGCACCATTGCGGACCCAGAACACATAATGCTCTTGTTGGGACTGGAACCCAAGAGAGTTGTATTCGCCAGAGAAATGACACGGCCGCCCTCCTTCATAAATTCGTTTTTTTCTCTGCGTATTGACAGTACAATTTTAGATTATTGGTATACTGAACAGATCCGAAACACATTTTGCACGTAGCCAATTGATTTTCGGAATAGTTATCTTATAGGTCTGAATCGTTTTACTTTCCGAACTGACTTCTTGTATATTTACTAAAAAGTAAAATTGAGTTGACCATCTGGGAATTTCGGCTCAATAATGTAGAGGGTTCACTCGAGCGAAGCCATCGTACGATCGGCAAGGAGTTACAACTAAACTTGCAACTAACTTCCCCTATACCTTGTTTATAGTTTAAGTGGTTCTTCATTTTTCTAAAGAAGTTGCAAACAACTTGGGAAGTCTCGACTGAATTAATGATGTAACTCTCAATTTCTGTGTTTAATATATTTTTCTTCGATATCGCCTGTTTCAAGTCGAACGACATCTTTTTTTTATCTAACTTACAGCGTTAACACGTTCTTGCCTATCCTTTTATTTTTTTCATATTCGTGGAATTTTGATTGCGGTAAAATTGTATCATCAATTTTTATTTTCATATCCTCACCTCGATTCTCGCAAAAAGGCTCAACTTCCATGTTTTTCTTTCGGGTCAAAAGTTTGACTCGAGGGATACAACACGATAAATGAATTTCAATGGTGATCAATTACAGCCACAATACTAATAATAAATGAACTTCTCCAGTAAATTAAATGTAACACACATTAAGGATCGTATGACCCTGAAAAGCTAAACACGTTGAAAGCCCAGGCCACGTCTTAAAGATAGAAAAAATTAACTTCAATGAATATTTAAAACGAAGCAGAGAGAGAATTAAAATTCTAAAATAATAATAAATAATAATAAAATAAAAAAAATAGCCCGACTAGGTGATTATTTGTTTATAATCGTGGTTGTTGAGAATATGTCTAAATTTCTTTAGGTGCGATCAAAATCCAATAACTTGACATCGTTTTGAAGTCAAGAAACCTTGTATCGTTCAAGCTAAATAGTCCTTTACGAGCAAAATTATTTTTGTTGTTTCTTTTCAATTGAGCAAGCGCAAAATTATCTTTTGACAAGCTTCTCAATCTTTGGCCAATATTTGAATTATTTCTCTTTATTTACTCTATTGATATTGCTGTTTCCAATACGTCCAAACAGTAGCTAAATTGTTCCATGAAGCTTCTTATAATCTGCATTGCTACGCAAAAGTCAAGAACAGAAAGATTTGACATTTCTGAGTTCGCATTCGGTATCCCTTGGTGTTATGGTAATGTCTACTAGTTGAATACAATTCTATAAAATCCAATGTCCAACAAATGGTCAAAACTTGCGAATGATCGATCAGAAATTTAATTTTCGAGGCAAAGAAGAATCATTTATTGATTTTATAAAACATTAAACTTACAAGGTAATTAAATGCTGGGTAATGAATATTATAATTGTCAAATTTAGAAAACAAATTCTACCAAGCACAAAAAAACCAACTAAGATAAGACAAACAAGCTTTTTTATCAAAGTTGTTGTTAAATTAGTTTTTCTTCAAGTACATTTACCTACTGTAGATGGAACTATCATAATAGCTGTTTACATAAAGTAGCACGACGGAGTTAAAAATCTTGTAGAGAGCTGATATGGCTAAAGAATATTTAAAAAAAAGAATTTAAAACAATAGAAAACAAATTAAGCCAGATAACAGAATTATCCATTGTATGTAAATTACAAAACCTATCTGCCTCCTTTTAAAGTTAAAATTTCGTTTTCCTCAAAATTAATCATAAGATAAGTAAACATTTACATCATTTTTGTTTTTAACAGAAATTAGGTTGAAATGAATTCAAATTTAAAAGAGTTCAAAACTTGTAAAACCCGATTCTTTATGGTATTGGTCTCATTTAAGCAATCTTTCGAGTTTTACAGCTTTTGAAATCTTATAGATAAGCCTTGAATTTCAAACTCATCATGCCAACCCTACTAATGAATATACAAGCAGATCAACGATCAATCTTTGTAGAAGGGTGGGTTATAAAATCTTGTCAATGCTATATAGACCTGTTAATGATTATAGAAGACTATCAAAGCTGCATAATTCTGTGTAAAATTACGCAATTTGGTGTTCCGGTGGGAATACGTTTTTTTTGATGAACCGGATTTTAGGTTTATGGAAAACAATATTGATGTTACTGGTGTTTTAGAAGCGAACATAAATTAATTCTTTTTTTATTACCAGTTCTTTTAGTAAAATTTAAAAAAAACAACAAACAGATTTAATCACTTTTTGACTTAAAATAGGTCTCAAGTGAAAATAATTATTATTGTAAATCTTTAAATAAAGTTAGGTATGTGTTCTTCTCTTTTCTTATTATACTTTATCGAGCACACCGAGTATAGTTAGGCAATATATCTTCATCATTTGGGCGAGAAAGAGATAGTTGATTAAAGTACAGTCTGTAAGAATAGTTGAAAATATGTCTCAAAAGAATTCAGTTTGAATGATGATGGAAAATGTGATTATCACTTTAAGGCAGAAACGAAAACACAGCAAACACTTCTTGCCAGTAACACGTACCATTAAGAAAACATCACAGAAGAATTTCTAGACAAGATCGAGAAAATTCCAAAAGTAGTTTGGTTAATGTGTACTTCGAAATTTTGGCAAAAAGTTTTCATAATTTATAATAGCTTTTCAAAATGGTATGCCCAATTCGATTCAAACAGCAAAAGCCTTTTTGTCAAATATTCAAAACTCTTTTGGTTTGGTTTTCCATTCCTATAATAATCAATTGACTTTGAGAATAAAATACAATTTTGGCATATCAAGAATATTGTCATTTTGGGAAATTTCAAGACTGCAGATATCCCAGTTTTCTTAAATTAAAAATCTACAAACAAGTAAAATATTTATATATGATTCTTCAAAGATCACTTTGCAATTTATTCATCACCGTGCCAAAAAGATCTTATCTACGATCAATCTCTGATGATCTATCGCAAGTCAAAATTTATAAATTTATGATATCTGAAGACGTGATAAGACACTAACAAATAAAGATTTTGATCGGGTTAACTTCCAAATGACATATTGGTAGCTTCCCAAGAGATACAAATTGATTTCTTATGTTGACCATGAATAGGAAAACTTGTCCAAAAAACCTTCCCTTTGATAATATTTCAAATCTCATATTTTGCTAACTTCTATCATTATGTTTTAATTAGATTTGTGAAGTATAACCGTTCGAGTTTGATAAACTAGATACAATAATAAATTCAAAAATATTTTTTCTAAATATCCCTCGTATATAGTACTACATTCATAAAAAGCAATGTTTACTTATTGAATTATTCACTATTAGCTAGTACGTGTATACACACATACATATGTACATAATAGCTAACTTTAGATAATGAGATAACTAAAGGACTTGTGTAATAATACTTATTGATGTACGGTTACATTTCGTGAATAGCAAGGCAAAGAGCTTTCACAAATAAATGAATAATTAACCATTTTGATATACATGCTATTTATTACATCACAAAAAAAAATAGAAAAACACAAAAGAACTTGTCTATTAGAAAAATGTAACTCATCAAACGAATTAATGATCGATACCTAATAATAGAATTTTCTATTTTTCCCCGCAAAAAGCTTAATAAACCATCTGGGAAAGTTATAAATTAACTGGAAATTTTAATTAACTCAACTATTTACTTATGTTTACGTTTAAAAGTATGCACCCCTACTTTAGTCACAAAGGGAAAATGAAGAGGTTGCTGAATTAAGTAGAGGCTACAGCTTTGCATTCATTGTTTTCTAATGTTATCATTTGAGTGTCTCTTTACACTTCACTTGTTTACAGTTGTCACCGCACATTAAAAGTCTCGATTTTAATCAAAGACCCTTTGAAATAAAGTGTAACCTTTTAAAGGTAAAATTAAAATTAAAAGAGTTCCTTGGTTAAATCTTCTGTATAAAAGGGGTATTTTTGTATTTAATCCTTAAGCTTCCTAAAAGAGTGAACGATTTCTTACGTTCATAGATATCGATGTCCATTAAAGCACGGGTGAGTAAATTTAGATTACTTCTTGGGTAGTCCATAAAATAAGTTCAAGAAAGATTTTGTAACACGTTAAGAGTGTGATTCGCGTAATCTTTCTGAACTTTATATGTGTCACTTCACATTGCTACTGATGACTCTCCGCGGAACGCAACTTCTACCATCTGTGTACGACTTGTTTAAAATGTTCTCATTATCCCTGATTAAAGAGAAAAGAAAGACAATTATATGGTCTTGACTTAAAATTTACTGTGGTGAAAGTAGATTATCCCAAGGCAACGACGTCGCTTAAAGGAAAGAAGAAAAAAGGAGTGAAAAGGCCGGAGGAAAAATGGGGAATGTGTAATATATAAGCTGTGTCTAGTGCAAACTACGTGATGTATAGGCAGAAGCCTGAAAGTGAGTAAAGAAGAGTTAATGCTGGAGATGTTGACAAGAGCTCATCCTATGCAAAGTTCCATTTAAGCGGTGTTATTAGAAGTTATTTGTTTTTGCAAAAAATTTTCTTGTTAAAAAGAAAACATTGTTAACGAAAATTCTTAAAATACGACGTTCAAAAGTTTTTCGTGTTGCAATAAGTTACGCTGCTTTGAATCATTTATTTTATTCCTTAACTGTTTCCTCCCCGTTAAAACTAAAATGTATGAATTTTTTTGTGCGTAAGAAATTCGTGAAAGAAAACTATTCTACGTTAAAATATACTAGAAAAACCACGTATGCGGCGTTCTATATGAATTCTATAAATATCTATGTCTGGAAATGGAATCTTAAAATATCAGAAGCAATTTCATATTTGTCTTCATTTTTCCTAATTAGATGGTAGGATTTAGGAAAATAAATGGGCAGTAAACAAATCATTAATAAGAATGACAAATAGTAAAGGATCTTGGAATAGACCTTGCGGGATACCAATTTATAATTATTATAATTACGTATTATAATTTCAACTGTTTTAATAAAAAAATCTTATATCGAGAAAGAAACGTGTTTATTAAAGCGTTAATATCTGTTAAGACACAAAAAGTAATAACCTCTAAAAAAGTTATTACGCGTAATATTTAACAGGTCATTTTCTCAGACTAAATGAAAACAGCCAACAAGTAGGGCACAGTTACCATAAATATAAAATGTAAACGTTTCTTATACTACAAGTGCTTAGTAAATAATTGAAGAGGTTAAACTTCGTCTACACGTACATCGAAATAGAGACTTCAATAATTCTACCACATTATTCGTATAGTAACTGTTCAGTAACGTCTATAAATATATTAAGTCCTTGCTAGTTTAGAGTTTCCAGGCTACCTTTCTTCTTATTTTACAAAATTAACATGGGTTTAAACTATTCTTATAAATATTTTGTACCTTTTCTTTGCTGACTTTCGGTTTGCTATGAATAATCTATAAATCAAATGCAGCAGCAGCAGCAGCAGCTAATTTCTAGCAATTTCTCTTGCATCTTTATTTAAACGGTAATATTGAATTATTAAACGCGTCCATTTTCTGTTGTGTACTCGGAAATAATCAACGAGATTATTTGGCATAATATATTTGACGTCTAGATATCTAATATCTTAAGCTAACCATTTCCAACAATCGGATTTTCCGTTTCCAAAAACAGGAAATTTGTGTGTTTTGATTTCTAGAAACAAAAAATGTACAGAAAAGATGTGCCAAAACTGACTAGGACCTTAGAATCCTAACGTATCACATCTGTCCAATTTTTATCTTAAACCAAGAGTCCGTCACTAGTAGTGTCCAGTTAAAGAAGATACTGGTAGGTTAAAAGGCAGTCAACTAAAATGTAATGCACTGTATTTGAACAACAAGAAGTTTAAAATCTAAGAAAAGGTAAAAAGGCCAAAAGTTGACTATTACAAGGCAAAACCAAAACTTTCTTTTTGGAATCGTCTGAATAAAAAAAATTCCTTTTGTTAATACCATAAGCATTGTTATACAAAATACAAACTTAAAGCCACAAGCCTCTTAACTTGAGGGTTTTAGAGTAATCTGCTGTTGTCAAATCATTAAGTACTTCGATGAGAAAAGAAGAAGAGAGATTTAGTATTGAAGATATTTTGCTTTTGCCGAGAGCTTCCCATTTGTTTATCTTCGTCGTGATAAAATGGCGCACCAAAATTTAAAAAAGTCCACACAAGGAATTTATGAGCATCAGGTGACAAGAGTAAATAGGTTACTTCCATTCACTAGTGCTGAAGGTCGAGAAGCTATTGGAATATAAAGCCAAGTTGGTTTCACTGTAGGATGCTAAAAAAAAATAGTGGGCAAGGGCCCGGACAAGGAATCATCATAAGAGTTGTCCAAAAGTGCAGAGGTGTCTATGTAGTCTATGTAGTATTGGTGGTCGTTAAGAGATAACCATTCAAAATGACTTTTGACTGTAACAGTAGAATCTACCACACATAGATCAAATTAGATATGTAAATAACGTCGTCTGTCATCTCATGACAATATGATACCACTGTATATATTTAGTTATTTAATGTTTGAAATCAATTTGTGACACTACTTTATCAGTTGACTGTACATATTTGTGAGTTCAAATAAATAATAATATCCTGATATTGTTAAGTAAATGTAGTTAGAATAACATTTAAAAGGAAGCACTTTGTATGTTTTTTATGCGAAATAATAAAAATAATTAAGAAAATTAACAACGCTAGATTTATTAATCAATGACCACAATTAAAAAAATGTCTAAACACAAAATTTATAATCATTATTTAATCCTCAATATTTAAATGCTATTCGTTACAACAGCATGAAACAAAAAACTAGAAAAATAGATATGCAGTTGTTTTGGCTTTTTTTTAAAGATTTTCTATTGTTATTAATTATTGCCAGCAATTATAAGAATAGCCAATAATGAATTCAACTTTTTTCTGATAATTTATTACGTTAATTAAAGAAGAGGAATGCAAGATGCAATTTAAAGTGTATTATTTGAAAATATTGTTACTAATATAGTAACAATAAAAAATTTAACCGTTATTAAATTAAAGCTATTTATCTTATAACGAAACATCCTCACCACATACCTACTGGTATGGTTAATGACGCTATATATTTATGTTTGACAAGGTACGACTGTCCAAATTGCTCCCACAGTTCTGACTTTGATTTACGTTATAATAATAATGCTAATTTGTATTGTTAAAACGGCAATAGCGAACATACTTTTACAAAACGGTCTTTAAACTATCAGAGCTTACAATTTTAATAAAAATTATCGAAAGAATGAATAATATTTCAACACATTTTTTATTCGAGCGAGCAAAAAATTTAAAAAACAGTGGTTTTATCCATTTATACAACTATTTCCTAATGTAATTAAATAGCCAGCCACTAATTTATTTTATGTTAAATGCTAATTTTATAGAACAACTAAAAAAGAAACCTAAAATAAAGATCTAGAATTTAAATTAATGTTTCCCGAATAAACTTTTGACTAATATTATTTCTAATTCGTCTGTCTAACCAAATAACTGCTTAGTTTACACCAACCAACCAGGTTCACGAGACAAGCACCATATTTAAACTATAATTAAATCAAACATTTAGTTCACACGGTGTAAACACGGGGTTACTAATTAAATTAAGCTCGTTCCGACTGCCTGGATCAAGCCCAATTCGTTACCTCGCCAAGAAACTTATAAATCGATGTAAACAGAATCCCATACACGTTTACACAAAAATCCTCCGAGAAATAAATGATCTGTTTTAGCACTACTTTCTATTAAATGATTAAATAAAAGGAAAACCGTTTTTCCACGAGTGGATGCCTTAAAAACGATTCAATTTACTTCAAAGCCTAGTTAGAATATGGCGAATTTTTTCGAATTACATAAAAAGGGTGCGTTCAGTGTTCGGCTTACACCCTGTTTTCATCCTATTTATATGCATGCTAGGATACACGAAACGAAACTGTGCAATGCTAAGACAAAAATTTTCCAAGCAAAACCTAAAACTTAATGGATTACACAATTATTTTTGCAGAACAAACAACCACGAACGGTAAATTTTTTTTCGATAAGACAAAAAGTAAAACTGGAGAGCGGACAACACACTAACCAGTAACCACTGCAGTTGTACCAACTGAGCGTTAAGTGTTTATGTTTTGTTTCCCCTTACTTGATTTTAGGAAGATAAAAAGCCGAGTTTATTCTAGTAAAGACCTTACTTATACCCCAATTTAGGTCATTAAATATTTCATATGGGATTTATGTACTTGTAAAATTTTACCGCGGGAGCTTTAAAAATTTCCTTATTTATTTTTATATCTACATTTTACTTTTCGGTTCGGTTCAGAAACAAGCAAAAAATGTATAAAGAATAATTCGTACCTTTTGATTAAAGTTTAGAATTTTACAAAGTTCAGAAGCAAACTTCAGAATTATTTTGAAAGTAAACATTAAATTGAGCTTCAATAAACGTTGAAGAATTCGCTCGGAAATGTTATAATTTATTATGTAGGATGCTACCGAAAACAGTCTGCTTAGCATTAACCAACATCCTGAATGATTCTTATTGACAGAGAAACAAGCAAAAAGCAAATAAATGTTAATAAAAAATTTATACCCACGTTCTTCCTCATATTTTGCATATTAAAGTACACAAATTTAATAATTTAACAATTTATTAAACCCCCTTGCCACTTTTTGAAATAATATTTTAGTAAGTATAAGAGTTCCAAAACGAACTTCATTATCCTCATAATAACCACAAAGGGGTTGAACCCAAGCAATAAAATTTCCTGTTTTATGATTAAATAAATTTTGTAACGAGTATTTTAGGAGTAAATGTAAACAATTTTAGTTCAGAAGATAAATTGTGGTAATTTACCAAAGAAAAAAGAAAAACACCTACACGGCGCATTTGGACTTTCTCATACTTTAAGTGGGAGGTCTTAATTATATCAAATTCCATACAATTCAGAATGTAAAAGTAAACATTTTGTCCATACATGATTTCAATTATTGAAATAAATACGCAGTAGCGATGAACGCTGTGGTCAGATTCCGATTCTATTTAGCAGTTTCAAAACAAACATTATTATCCCCAGAACAGCCACAAAGCGGCTGAACTCATGCGACTAAATTTCCTGTTTCATGAGTAAACAAATTTTATAAACAAGTACGAACGTAAACAATGCATTTAGAAAATGAATTATGAGAAAGATCTGAACTTCACTATATTTCCGTAATTCTGTACAAATCTCATCGTCATTATTGATTATGAGGAAAAAAACAAACGATATCGTTTAACCAAAGCGTTACGGATATAAAAATATGATGTTGGTCAATAAGATCGGTTTTTCCCAAAACAATTCTTTATTTAAAAAATGCAACTGATGAAGCTATAGCTAATTACTTTAGTCAAACATACTAAGATGACAGCAACAAAATCAGACAACACTTAATGGACAAGTTGTTTCATAAACATGAATGGACGAATGTAACCAAGATCATAATTATTAAATGTATCTAACTGTAGTTAAGTATATGCCCAAAATTCAGTGAATGCGCCTTGGCCTGCGAGAAAAATACAGTTTAGAATGAAGAATAAGAATGGTTTTTAAAGAAAAAGAATAATAATTTAATAATGTCTGTTTTTGATTTTTCTTCCTAGTGATCTGAATCACTAAAATCCAACTTGACCAAAAGAGAAACTCAAATATCTTTCTGAGGAAAAAGAAACTTTGTTTCCTTTATTCTCACCTAAATCTAAATTGCAAAGACTGCAGTTGGACCAAGGGAGTATAAAATCAGAATGCGATAGAAAAAAAACAGAAATTGAATTTATAGTCTGCTTCCTATTAAGCTTTAAAGAATCAATCAGATTTTTATTCTAGACTAACTTAAAGACTTAAAATCTCCACCTTATCCAATAAAAGTTTTCTTTACATTATTAGTAGCAAAACACGTTTTTATATGGTGCAAGGTGATTTTGGATTTGGATGTGTCTAGACTCAACTACATCCGACTAATAAGATTGATAACTATTGATCAGTACCAGATACTAATAAGTAACAATAGCCAAACTAAAATAATATTTGGTTGATTTGACCCTAACCAGCTACTGTTCTTATTTCCTCGTTGGGCTTATAGTAAATATTTTGACGAGGGTGGTAGAATGGCAAAAAGGGCAGCATCGACAATACTCTCAAATGGATGATCTGCATAACAGAAGAAAAAAACAATGCGATGCACAAAATTTTGAAGTAGCTAATCGGATCGATTTAGCTAAAGTTATCTGTGAATAGAATTGTTTGAAAATGAATTTTTGGTAAAGTCCTATTTTTCTCTTGTTAAATTTTGGTGTTTTCATGAATGCCAGAAATCCACTTTACCTTTCCTTGTTGATACAACATGAAGATTTTTTCAAAAGATTTCATTGTGAATTTGATTGAATACAGAAAACTATCGGACTCGGTTGTGAGAAAAAATTTTTTAGTAAAACAGTTAAAGAATGTTAAATACAGTCAACCCTTCGAACTCGCGTTATCGAGATTCAACCGGGATAATATTATAGAGATAAGTTCGTTAATTCCCAAAATAATGTTTTTTCTTTGAAGAAAAAGGTTTGCGACATTTCCATTTGTAGAAGGAATTTTAACTGGACTTGATTAGGTCAAAGAAATCTTCAAATTTACTTTTTAGGATTTTAGATGTATAATTTGATTAAAAACAAATTAAGTTACCTACTCTGCTAATGGTATGAGAAAGTGGATACATATTTCTGTAATATACGTAATTAATATCATCAAGAAATTTTAATCTATTACAGAGGATACCATGCGGCATTTTTTACAAGATTACTTGTATATGTACACCTTACGTCATCATGAGTTTTCAAGTCATAAATTTGAATTTTGAAATGTTTTAAGATTTAATCTAAAAATTAAAATTTTACATGTATAATCAATATTCATTAACAAAAATTTAAAATTAAATATAGTCAAGATTAAATTGTTTTTTTGGTAGATAAATTAATAAATTGGATAAAGTGAAAGGGCCAAAACAACATAAATAACGCATTTAACTATTTGTATCTAAAAGCGGGAAATTAATTATCCCAGCCGACTGGAAAAACTCAATTTTCCATTTACCTAACTACTTTTATTCAGCGACATAATGTTGTCATTAGCTCCCGTGCATAAAAGTTCAAGAGTGGTTAAAGTTAATTATTCAATGGGCTTCCAATATAAAAAACTTTGAAAGCCATTGAAAACATCAAAATCTAATTACCGACAAATTTGAATGTTTTTACATTTTAAAATCAAACAAACCCACATGAAACAGTAAACAAGGAAAAAATGAATTTAATATTTCCATACAAGAAACGACATTAATAAATAAATTTGTTTTTTCTTTTGTTTACAACGTTACATCAAATGAAATCAAAAATTTAACTGTTAGATCTCTAAAATCCACAAAATTATTATTTTACATTTTAACGCTTGCAAAAACAATCAATTTTGGATGAATAAATCTTTAGTAAATTCGAATTGGCAATTACTATGTATCTTGGGACTGTAGAAAATAATTTTGTTTTATTATATTGATGCTTAGTTATAACCAGTTGACAGTTTCAAATCTCTAAAAAAAACCAAGATCTCTTTGGTTGTCTTAAGAAAAGATTCTGCTGTACATAAGAATGACATTATTTATTTCTGATAGTGTTTCTGCTCTTTCTTAATTTTCTTTCTTCTAAGAGGACACTTTCCTTCAACTGTTTATATATCAAGTTCGAACTAACATTATTAAAACAAACAGCAGGTATGTTTCCTTTTCATTTAACAAAAATAATGCAAGGTGTCCTTGTTTCTGTCATGGAAATTAACGTCTAATGTACACACTCATTTCTACCACTTAATGACGAGCAATCTTTTCAGTAAATTACGCAAACAATAAAATGGCGTTTCTTTATTAGTTTGATTTCTCCGCCGTGATTTCCTGCTAGAAGCGAGATTATTCTTAAAATAGTCGTATTTACAAAATTAGACCGCGAAATATAGACGGTTGGTGGATTCAGTCGGCCATCAGCGGAATTAGCAAACAAACATCAAGGATGAGTAAACACGGGTGGTTAGTGGTAGTGAGCATCTTAATTAAATAATTTCGCTTCGGTTACATGCCACACAAATTTTATTAAAAATGTATTGTTTAGAAAACTGTCGGCTATTTCGATTCACTTAACTCGAAATTAAAAAAAAGGAACGAACTGTTTTAATTATTTTTATCGAAAGGATTTTCTAGTATTTATATTGTAAAACAATCCTACTAAAATGTAAACACACGCAAAAAGAGGAAAACAAGCATGCAGTGACACATACATTCATACACACGTGCGTGTGCGTGCGCGCTTACTCGTGAGTAAAATGCGTTAACGGGAGCCGTTTCCGTATCTGATTCTCAACAAAATTTTTCCAATAAACTATAAGAGAAAAAGATTCTAAAAACCGGAAAAACCTCTCAAGACACCTCTTTTTCGTAGTCGGTAAAATTGGGAAAAGTTAAGTGTATGTTAGGGTGGGAGAGAAGTTAGTTGAACGAGAATGAAAATAACTGAGATTCTGATCCACACGGGATATATTGTTTAAGGCAGCATTTAATCTGAAATGGTCGACTTCGTATTGTGTGGGGGCAATATAATGGGCTTTTCTTCTATTATATTCCGGAAGAAGTGGTCCAAGAGTTATGCAAGTGCACAAAACCGCACTGCGTTGCAGAGGAGAAACAGGTAAAGCGTTAGCAGCTCGAGCTCTCGCTTACAATCGGCCTCTGCACGGGTCTCTATTGATTTTCCCGCGACAACTTGGCAAGGGTTTCCTCGGGTTCCGCCACAGGGCCCGTGTTACATTAGGACACTGCACCTTGGATCCTAAAATGTTCACACAAAAAATTCCTGTACGTAAACCAAAATCTTATCTGGCTTTGCTCTCTCGAACGAAACGAAAATTTTTTTCTTTCATTTTTAATTTCGCAATTAAGATAAGTAGTTGATTCGCCTTTGAATCACATAAATTATGGAATTCCGATTAGAAGACTTGCTACTCTTAAAATGATAACAAATTGTTTCTTAAAACCGGTTTTAGTAGTTTTACTAGAGAACAGGTATATATATAACAAGAAGAACAATAACCAGATCTCTTCGAATTAACCCCGGCTTATCCGGTGCCGAAGACGCCGACTTAACTCTCTAATCAAGTTCCTCTAAAAGGCCTTTATTAACAAAAAAAAAATTCTTAATTACAATCGCAACAGAAACCTCCCAAAGTTATCAGGGCTAATTCACATTCCCGTCCCTAACAGTTTACCTAAATCTATTGACATTCTCCTCTAGCACACTCAGAGGTGAACTCGAGTAGATTCTGCAGATTGTATTACACTAATTACAAACTAAACAGTATGAAGCTTTTAATGAAGCTGTCTCATTTTCACCTTGAAATCACACTCATTGTCTATACACACCTTCTTTTGTGTTCGAAATTGAAATTCCACTTGTAAATCTCGCTATAACCGACCCATAAATGTATACAAACTTGACAAACGATGCCTACCGAAAAATTTAAAAGAGAAAAATTTAAATAAAATTCTCGAGAGATTTAATATAAAAGTTATGATCGGGAATTTATTACAATCTACTAAGTGAGTAGGGAAAATTGTCGATTAACACTATAGAAGAGCCAAGGGAATTGATAGAAAGTAAATTGAAAGCAATCCCTCTCTTGAAATGCATCAACGCGCATCAAAAAAGCAATGGGGAGTAATTTCTGAGAACATCAACCTCCTGGACTATAAGGGTTGAAATAGGTTTTCGTTATTTAATTTAGTTTTCAATTTTCAGTTTCCACAGAAATATTATCAAGATATAACGATAACAGTACGCATCATTTATAAAAATATTAAAATTAAATGAAAGAATAAAAAATGAAATCTTTCTGCCTTATGAATATTTTCATCATTAGGAGAGAGCAGATGTTTCGATCTTTTTTTTTTAATATTCACATTTATAACTAATAAACGATATAAAGCTCGAAACAAAAAATGAGAGAAACAATAATCGCTTATTTCTTGAAGAACAGAACTTGAAAATAAAATTATGATCACAAAAAATATTCTAGATGGCGTTTTTCATACAAGACGTCACAATTTACATCGGTCATGTTTTGATAATTTAAGCTATAGTAGAAAATTCGAAATCCTTTGGGGTTTAGATTTTATTAAATTGTAACCGAGAACAAGGCTTTGTTTTCAAGGTTTAGAATTTATGAAATGAATTATTTTTTGCCCGAATAAAACAAGAAAGTCCATATCTAAAATAGCGTTTTGGATTTAAGTGCCAAACAGAAGAACCATTTATCTGTCTTTGGGAAAGTTATGGATAACTTTTTCTAAATTGGATTATGAAACAGGAAATGTCAAGCATAGATCGAACACTGATTTGATAAATAATAAAAAAATAAAATTTAGTACTTCTGCACTTTCCATTTTGGCAAAATCTGTCAAATGATTATACAGACGGGCGAAGTCAAGATTCCAAGATTTTTCTGTCATAATTTTCAATGCTACCAAGTTTCCTAATTCTCTTATTTCTTCTCCATCTTTATTTCTATTTCTGTCAATCTTTCCTATGGGGCAAGTCTTTTTATATCAATTACATTTATGGTTCTTTTCTCTAAGAACTATAGTCTATTGTTGCCATATGTCTTGATTACTTTTAGTTGTTATTTCCGAACTCTCCTGTTAGGTATTCAATAAACTATTGTATATTTAGTTGCATCAAATCATCTAAAATCCAATAACTAATTCGAGAAATCGTATTATTTCTACAGGCAGTTTTATTAGTTGCTACCACCATTGTACCAAAGAGTTAAAGACAGTTTTTAGTTCAAGATTGATTTCTTGATAATTATCACAACATTAAGAGGGTATTAGACGCCCGAATTCATTGCCAGGTTGTTTTGCCAAAAAGATCTCGTACCATACAATAGTATTTCTAGTTTAGATTCACTCGTACTTACCGTATCCTATTTGGCTCGACACATAATCTTCCATGAGGTAAACTCGACTTATTTTAGCAGATTTGCTTTTAACCAATACTGACGTTTTCATGTTTAAGTTGTTTACAATCTGTTTCCAAAATTTTTCAGTTGTTATTACTACTATTAGTAGAGACTTCTTTATAAACGCTACTGTCTAACTAATTTGTAGTATGTTTAGTTTTTAGGGCCCTCGCACACTGAAGATTTTTTGATCGGCCGATAATTTAGTTGGATTGAATTTCCTAAAGTTGTCCGACTAAACTATTAAAAAGGTTAACCGATTCCCTTTTGACTAAAAAGTTGGCAAATTATCGGCCGATCGTGTAATCGGTATGGCTTGCTATGGGAGTGGGCACACTATCCAACTCAGTCGGTCGACTGATGTTACTGTCGCAAATCAGTTCCAAACCACCTTCTCTTGGTTGTGTTGTTTTTCTTCAAAATTATTTGATATAATTAATTAATAGTAGAACACAAAATTTTTCGCGGAACTTCGCCAATTTAGGATGTAGTGTGTAGAATTTTCCAAATATTAACCTGTTACTGTATGTATCCAAAATTATTTTTGTTGTTTCCTCATTCTTCTTCTTCTTGCTATAGCACAAAGTATAACAAGACGTGACCTTTTTGAAACCATAGTCCTGCGATTCTCCACCGAAATTGGGCTGCCGCCTGTCCAGCACTATCTTAAACAAATCGACCAACTAAACTGTTTTGTTTGTGCCCTAGGTTTGCTTCATCACGAAGTTGATTTTTCCAGACTGATTTGCAACGCTCATTTCTCGTCAAGTTGTTGCTTCCATGTACACGCGACCTTAGATTATAAATTTATTGAAAACAAATTTAGAATAAATTAAAAGTTTTAATTAACAATTATTAATTAATTAAGAATTCGATTAACCTCTTTAAAAGAAAAAAATTCGATGTTGTTAGTAAACCGTATGTGGAATGTTTGCAGGTTGATTTAAATTCAGACGGGTCATCAGGTTAAAGAAAATGCTGAAGGTTAACCATATCGAGTTTAAACCTTTTTATGCAATCACATGAATACGAAATGCAGAACTATTATTTCAATCCACAAGCGAATAATAAATAATAAAATCATTCCTGCGTATGAAACGTGTATCTCGTGACAAACACTTGTAAAATGCGATTATTTTATCGATTAAAAGGCTAGGGGTAATTAATATTTAAAATAGAAGTTTCATCGTTTAAAGCTATAATACGATTTTATTTTTTTCCGCCCCTCAATGTTACCACCATTTTCAATCACTCAGTTTCTTGTTACTGCTACTGTCAATAGTTCTACGCTGTCGTTTACAGCTGGAGTGGATACATAAAATATTCCCGGAATATCTTACGCATAAAAACCTACCCTAGGTTAGGAAAAACGTATAAAAAGCATCAATTTGGTTTCATATTTTTGTTTTGGTTGTGTCAAGACGGTAATTTATGAATACGTTTTAGAGTCGAGTCCTGCGGGAATTTTCGCGAGCAAGACGTGTTATCGACAGCGTAGCTCCTCATTCTTCAAAATATATCTCAGATTAAGCCGCGACCTAAAGCAAAAGCTTTCGCGCGAACAATAAATATCGTAACTAATAAAAAGGAACTGTAAAATTATTTTTTTTAGTTTTTTAATTAGTTTTGTTTAAAAGTAATTATGGCGAGTTTTTAAAAGAATCCCGATATAACTCACTTAAAAGCCTCTAACAGCTTTATTTCTAAAACAAGTTTTATCACTTATAAGAAAGAGATTCTTGGAAAAACATTAATTTTAATTAGTTAACAGAAGGTAAAAATTACGATTTTCAATCAAATCGTAATTCTCTAAAATCCATTTAGTTTTTAGACCAGAAATTTTGCGATTTGCACCTAAAACACACAATTAATGTATGCACAAAGATATACAAATAAATGTCTCTCTGTTTAATGTTGGAAATTTTATGCAATCAGTTTTAATCAAAACAGGTTTGGCCTTTTAGCTACTGTTAAAGAGAATACACTTAACAAATTGGATGGTCGGTTTTTCTAGACTTCTACGGGCTGAAAAATTAAACATCAAGGACAACAAATTTGTCATTTATTTATAAGGAATCTTGTGAAATTGACCACATGTTCGACTACTCGATACTACAAATTCTTAAGGCCTACGTAAAGTTAATAATTAAATAATTTGATTAGGTTATAAATTATCTCGAAAAAAATTCTAAATGAATCGTCATGTTCATTACGAATGAAAATATCCATATTTACTAATAATATAATTTGTACTACAAACTTGTTAGTTAGACTTCCAACATATGTGGAAAAATGATAATCAGAAACTCATTTTCACTTTGTATTAGAAAATGATTATCGTGATATAAATCAGTCCCATATTTTAAATAATTCTTTTATTGTTGGTGTGGAACATTCAACGGGGAAATTATCGATGACAATTTGTGTCAAAGTTGAAAGACCTTATGCAGATGTAATTTTTGTTTCTGTTTCCGCACAAAAACAATTAACTCGGATAAGTTCAGAAAATGTCTTCAACATGAAAAGTAATGCAAAAACACTATAAAAGTTTTTGATAATTGAAAAAAGTAGGTACTGCAATATTTAATCATGGTAGAAAAATATTCAGCCGATTTAATCAAATTGCTTTAAAAGAAAGTAAAAATCAAAATCCATAATTAAGGCAACTTAAAGTTCAAAGGATCTTCAATAGTGGATTTCCCATTACCTCACCAAACAATTGTTATAAGTACCTATCAAATATTTAAGAGACGTAACAACTACCCATATTTCTGCTAACATAAATCTGTCAATCTACCTCATCACTACGATCATGTATTAAGTTCTAAGCACAAAAATTGGATTAAGTGTCATGGATCATTTACTGAATGAAAATCGTACACTGCTCAAAACCTTAGATTGAAACACCATCAAATCAGTGTCGTTAATTCTCTACATTCGCTCGTTCAGATGTGGTAGACTTGAGGTCTATGATTATTAGTAAACAATATGTAGTTTTGCAAGATTCAGAATTGTACCTATTACAGTAAATTCGCCAATTTACTATGTTTGCTCGTTTAGGTGTGATGAGCCAAAAAAGACTTCTCGATCTTTTGGAACTATGATTAACCATAAACGAAATATCAAGAGATAAATATCAAAATCTTGAAGATTCAGAATTGTCTATTACAATAGAATCGTCAACTCTCTACATTCGTTCGTCCAGATGTAATAAGTCAAAAAAACTTTTTGATATTTAGAATCTATGAGAGACACCACGATACCAAGAGGTAAATATGAAGATTTGGAAGATTCAGAATTGCCGTCTACTCGGTATATATAGTACTTGTGTGCCTAAAAAGAATATTTTTGATGTTGTTAACAAGGCAATTTTGGAGTTAATAGCACATGGAATACAAAAATTACTTCTTCTTATTAAACTAATCAAGTAAGAGTTGCAAGGTTTTGGCACAGGACAACAGAGTAGAATCACCAATTCTCTACATCCGTTCGTCAAGATGATTTATAGTGAGAGATACCAAAAGGCAAATACGAAGATTTGAGAGATTCAGAATTGCACCTATTACAGTAGATTCGTTAAGTCTCTAATGAGACTAAATGGACTTTTTGATATTTTTGAACTATGATTTATAGTAAACAAGATACCAAGAGACCAATACGATCTGGAACATATGAAAATTGTCCCTTTACAGTAGATTCTGGAAACTTGTGATGAGTCAATACAAAACTTTTTGATATTTTGAATCTAGTGAACACCAAGAAACAAATATGAAAACTTGGAAAATTCCTATTACAGTAAATCTACAAATAAATGAAGAAAGAACAGCAAGATAAGAAAACTCATAACAGAATAGTATTTCTGGTATTTTTTTACAAACAGAATCAAATTTTTGCAACATGTCATGGTTCATGTCTAGGCAAACCAATTGCGAAAAAGAGTTGCAAACGCCAAAAGAATTAAAATACTGCGTTTTCCTCAAAATACCAAAACGTCAAAATTCTACATTTCAGGAAGTACATCAAAATTGAACTTTCTCTGTTAGCAGCAAGAAAAGTTACTCAACACCTTGTAAATATTTTGTCTTGTCTTTTACCCAAAAATCAGTGCTTCAGAATCGAAATAGAAAAAGGTCATTTAGACATTTCGTAAGCTTGGGTTCTTTTGTCTGTTTTCTCTTTGAAGTCGATAATCACCCAACAAGATAAGTATAAACCATCTTTATTGTTTTTGTCATCGAAATTTGGTGTCCAAACAAGGCATAGAAGTATGTTAGAAGTTTCTTTAGGAGATACCAAGAGGTGCTACACCAAAATGGTATTTTAGAAAACTTGTAATCGCACAGAAGTTTTAGAGAAAATCGCGATGATTATATTCAAAAGGAATTGTCAGCACTAAATGGACAAAATGAAAAATCTCGAAAACAAAATACTGAGCACTCAAGGCACAAGTTCTTCTGGTTCATATAATATATAGGTCAGTTTCGCTCAAGATTTCTTGTCCTTTCAATATCTCAAGAAGTCATTTTCAATATCTTGAGTCGTAATTACAATGAAGTTGTGCATTTTAGGACACGACTGTAGAGATGTTTAGATTTATTTTGAACCTTGTATAGCGTAAGAGAAACTTTCCATTTACTTTCTACTGGTTAATGTGTAAACCTTCGTCAGACTAAATCCAATAAAAATGGTTTATTTTAAAATCAACTTCCATTTTATATTAAAACGAAATTGCAAAAATAAACGATTTAAATAATCCCTCAGAGAGAAGATATTCAACACAAACGTAGTCGATATCGGGTGTTGTATATCCATATCAAAGATTATGCGGGTGTTAGAATTTTCTGTAGGAAAACTATATACTTCCATGCGGTTCATAAATATTTCAGCTAACAATGGCTTAAGGGGATGTCATAACTACGCCCGAATCCTGTACAGAGAAAATCTGTTTTGAAATTGAAGAGAATTTTGATAGGCTTAGATTTGCAAATTGGAAATAAATAAAAATACTTTCGGTGGGTGAAAATAAAAGGGCGTTTTCATTAAAACTTTTTAATTAACTAATTTTCAGTCAATTCCGAAAAAATGATTTTTTAATAAAAAACAAATTTAATGGTAAGTAATCAATTAAATCGAACGAGCTAGGCGCTTGGGGAGGCAAGTGTTCGATTTAATTGGTGTGCATGCATGTGCAACCTTTGGGTAATAAGTAAGAGCTTTTATAATTTAATTTATTTGATTGCGCTCTATTGTAGCGTAACTGAAAAAATATTGTTCGTTTAATTTGAACGGTAACAGAGAATGCAGCAATTTGTTCCGCTGGAAACGTAGTGCAACTTAATTACAGCTTAAGCTCTCGAGTATCGAACTAAGGTTTGTTATTGGTCCTGGACGGGTGTTTGTGTTTCATGCGACTGAGCAAGACCGTTTCCAGAATTAAAACATCAAGGCCCGGCCCCAGAGACAGTTCGTGCTATCGAATAATAATGTCTAATTTTCCCCGGGAAAAGTACAGTGATATATTTTAATGAAGCCTCGTTTTAATCAACGAATCCGTTATTGAAATTTTCCAGAGGTAGCTGCACATAATTCATCGCAATAAACACCGCAGTTCCATTTGTTAGACGACGTTATAACCGCCACTCACTTCATTAAAAATTCCGAACATTTCGAAAACGGTTTCTCTTCTTTTAATAGAATCTAAAGAAAATTATTCGAACCTTAGTTTTATCAAGAACGCATAAATTTCTTTTATGCCCCTTTCCGAAAATTAAAAACGCCCAGCAACATTATACCTACCGGTAAATAAATTAAATTTCGCATTATCGGTTAATGTTACGAGGGAGCAATATTAATTCATTTTCTAAGGCGCTCCAATTTTATTTAAAATTCAATTGATAATATTAGGAAGGCCGGCTTTATTTTGGCACGCGTTAATGCGCGAGAAGACATAAAAAAGCACGTACCAAAATTAGTATGCATCCACCGGACCATGTTTACAAATATATCCTAAAGGTAAAATGCATACATAAAGCGTAATCTTCAGACGACACGTGTATTCATAAAATCGCACTTGAACACTTTTCAACGATCGTGTCTAGCATGTCGATTTTCTCGGGAATTGACTCTTACGAAGCTAAAATATTTGGCGCAGTCAAAACCAATCACGTAGGAGAGAATGCAGGAGACAGGCAATATCTCAAAGTGGTATCGATATGTGGTCGATAATATTAAATGTTTTAAAGCGATATTGATATGTTTTCGGCTTGTAAAAAAAGAAAAGTAAATACACTCACCTAAACTTTTTGCCATCGTTCCGGAAAAGCAGAATGTGTAAAGCAACAACAGCAGGCCGGGCCAGGCCACTCCATGCCAGGCCATGGCACTGTTACCCTGAAAAAGAAATTTTCGTTAGAATTTCCAACAAATACATAACAATACATTGTGAACGACCTTCAAAATGGGCTATAAAATTAATGGAAAATCGAATTGCAATATCTAATAGAATCGTCATAGGTTAAGGTAAACGAATTATTAATGAAAATGATAAATTTCAACTGATATCGGAAATACGATAAGTTTGGTAATCAAGCCGAACGCAACTGGGAACAGAACGTTAAATGATAAATAATTTAAAGGCAGTTTAAACTAATAACGCTATTGTTCCTATAATCCGATGAAAACACCCTTTGAGAATAAAATCGTGTTAAATCAGGATTTTTCTATTTTTAGTATACATGAAGACAGTGAACTATTAAAAAAATGAGAATCAATAATAAATATTGTATTATAGGTACAATCTTGTAATATATCTATACAGGGTGTTCATTTTAAAAACGAGCCATGCTTAATAAATCCAAAATTACTGGAAATACAAAAAAAATAAACGTTGAGACACGTCGACTTTTATTTGAAAGGGAACATTTATGGAATAAGCGTAAGTGTAACCACCCTCCACTTAAAAAGCTTAAAAAGCACCCCACCACTTGCAACACGTCATTTAGTGAAAGCAAAATTCAAATCGGCCTACTACATCGAAAGTTACAGCACTAAACGTCTCGTTTTAGTGAGAGTAAATCGCGTTAACCAAATAAATAAATGAATTTCAATTGTTTTGGTGCTTATTTCGAATATGAAACGGATGAAAGTAAACATTTTTAATTGAATAATTTAAATTTAACTGTCAAAACAATAGAAAAGGAACAGCAAACAATGGACAATCCTTTAAAGCAAGTACCTAACCTAACAAATCACATTAGCAGCTCAATTTGCACTATTTAACTTCAACGCTTATTTGTCTCTCAGAATTATCACTGAAACAATTGAAGTGACCACCTTGATTCTAAGTTACTATACAAGACGTTTCACTATAACAACAAAGGTAAGTCATATTCTTTTACGTAAATTATCGCAAATCGATTGTTTTAATATGTACTTTAGATGAAAAGCAAGTGAATTGAACTACGAACGTACTGCAAGTGGTGGGGTGCCATTTAAGTTCATAGTTGTAGAAAAGTGTCCCCCTTCAAATAAAAATCGATTGTATTTCCGGTAGTTTTAGACTTATTAAGCCTGAGACGTTTTAATATGAACACACTGTATGTACATATTATACAGTATGTAAAAAAAGTAAGGCACAAATTCATTTATGGCGTTATTTTTAATTTTTCGGAAGAGTGTTCGAAACACGTCGCTTTTATTTATTTATCAGCAATATTTTAAGCAAAAAATTTTTGTTCCAAATTTCAAGATGGCGTGAGGACGCCATTTTGTAAAAAATAAATACAAAGAGTACTTGTGTAATAGCTCATTTTCAGGAAATTTCAACTCCCCAAAACAAATTTGCGACCTGTCAAAGTTATTGTTCATGGCCGTAGCGGGCCATTAAATTAATTAATGCTAATTTTTAAAAACAAAGTGATCTTGATCATTGTTTAGTTAGTTACATCTATTTAAAGAATTAATTATAATTTACAAAAACTGAGACTAAATTACAGATTAATAAATATTACTAAAAGTGGAAAAGCAGGAATGTAATGGTACAGAATTCAAGGAAATAATAAACCAATCGGAAAGCGTTATAAATAGAATGAAAATGTAAAATAAAGAAAAAGGCAGACCGACTATAACTTAAATGTTTTTAAAGTATGGGTTGTCTATAGACCTGTTTGCAACGCACCATAGACTTTTAACAATAAACGACTTCATACAATACAGATTAGAAATACAATCCATATCAAAAGTAATAAACCGCGATAAAAAAACAACTGTTGTTTCTATTGAAGTGCGAATTTATAGCTCGTGGATTACCGGAAAAGCATTCACCAAGAACAAGAGATGAATAGAAATTCTTTTATTGCTATTATTAATTTTTTTTTTCGATTCTTGTTGATGCTCTAGGTTCAGTAACTGAATCATTATTAATTTAAGTTCGAAATTAGTGGACATCCGAATATCAAGGCCATAGGGAAAACTAAATAATAGTATAAGTTAGTGCTTCAGGCGCATTAGGGATGCGAGAAGATATCATTAGCAAAAGCAATCTCTATTCATGATAGGTCTAACATGAATTAACATCATATCATTAAATACCCAAGCAACCGAAGTAACTTCGACGCCTAAAGAAACTCTTGGAAAAGAATCGGTGCGAACAACATCAAAAGATCAAAGCAAATGTTCACTGGCACTGAAGTGTATTAATCTATTTGACCGAAAACGAGCCCTACTTAAAAAATAACTCCCCAGTTTTATCATGTTTTTTCTTGAGTTTTATGTTATTTAGAAATAAATAAATTGACTCCAATAACGAATTTCTATTTAGTTTTACAAAAATAAGCTACAGGAGGTTGTGGTTACGGTTGATTTGTTATAAGAATTTATTTTAGTTACGCTTAATTTGTATTTGTGGTAGAATCTCTGACAGTTACTTCCGTTTAGAACGCGAATTTAGTTACGCGGTATTAAACACTAGTACGTCCAATTTCAATGATTACTGTGGTAGTTATTAATACCACCTTTATTGATTGACGGTTTGCAATTAAATGTCACCGCCATATTCAGTCTATTACATCTAAAAGCCCTTTTAACTTTATGACTCTAGCTTTAATGGGTAATATTTTTCTGTACAGGAACGGCTTTAAATGTTTTCAATAACAAGAAACCAACTGAAGTTTTGAGTGAAAGTTTTGAAAGTTCTTGCAAAAAAAATAAAATTGAGTAGAAATAGACAAAAGAAAGTCTTCAATTTTCAATATTCGAAAAGTCTTTTTCCATTTCTGCATTTTTATACGTTTGTATTCTCGACCAATTCTGTTATTTTTCTTTCTTAGACCACTGTTGGTTTCAGATTTTGAAAAGCCTATTATTTACACTTCCTTTGTAAAAATGTGTCATGACAATAGCTTTCCTCTTCAGCCATAAATTGAATGTACCGATAAGGGTGGTTCCATAAATGCAACAAATCAAACAAAACGGCAAGATAGAGCTTTCCAAAATTTTATTCTCAGTGACCTCAGTTGTCCGTTTCTCAAATACGAATAGTTCTATAAAATCGAAAAACGCTAAAACACGTCGTTTTCACGTCATTCCAAACACAACTGTTTTATATCGTGAAGAACCCTCAAGAATATAATCTTTAAATGTAGAATGGCTGCTGGTATGTATTCAATGATCAAAACCTAACCTTCCATATAGAAGAGTCAAGTAGATATAGCTATCGAGCTACTACCATTTTGGCCTTTAGTAAAGATATTTTCGAATTACTTTAAAAAGATTGCAACAAAAATGTCCAAACTGGTCAACTGTTTCCGGCCTTTCAAAAGTTTCCAAAAGCTTGATACCAAATATCATTGTATTTAAGAAAAGACCGTTAAATTAAACTTCTGAGTTCATTGAATAAACTTTCTTTTATCACAAATTGGAAATTTTTAGAAGTTATTATCCAGGATCTTGATTGGTATAACATAGAAGCAAACAAAGACATAGAAAGTTTTTGTACCATAATGCAGTCCAAATCGTAAAATAGGTTTTCGTTATATGGCCAAGATTTTCTGGAAAGTTGCGAAAACCAATTTAAGCTAAACCAAAGTATTCACAGGTTACTATCAAGATTCTTGCACGAAATTAATCAAAATTGGTATCATATAATCGAAAGTATTTTGAAATAAGCCAAATGTTTCCAGAAGGCTGAGAAAACTAATTTAAGCTAGCGATACCATGGAGTGTTCTCAAAAATGCTCCGTTTGATACATTAAAAAAGCTATTGCTTTGTTTACATTTTGTTAGTTTATTCCAAAATTACCTATTATATGAATATGAGATAATAGAAGCATAACAATCTATTCATCAAGAAGTAATTAACTATTTCGACTAATTGTCGAGATTCTAAACAGGAAGAAATTTACCGATTCATTCTTCAATTTATTATAGCTGTTAAGAATAGATTACAATAAAAATATATTACGACTATATGTTTATTATGAACAATAAATTAAAAAAGCTATAGGTGCTATAACAAAATGAAAACGTAATAATTTTCTATGGCCTTAATGGATGTTTACAAAACCAACAATTCCTTTGAATATCTTTCAAAAGTCTGCACAAGTGTTCACGGTTTCTTAATAAATGTGAGACATAAAAGTTCATGGAGGTCCGCCATTATGAATAAATGTGTTATAGACCTTATGAATAATAAAGTAATTAATAACAGCGTGAATCATTAAAATTAAGTACAAGCAGTGAAACAATGTTGGTTTATTGATATATATTTCATTTGAAAAACATTTCCATTAAAAATATTCTAATGTATTGTGCCTGAAATAGAAAAAAAAAGTTCAAAGCTTGTTTTATTTACTAGGCACTTAAAAACACTTGTGTTGTTTGCATACCGATTTATGAACACAACAGTTAAATACGGAAAAAAGAAAGTGCCCTTATTAGCATATGACATCATTCATAAAATGTAGTTACTTCAACTCGAATATACAAACAGTCCTCTTTAATCAAAATGAGTAATTAGAACAGTTTTGAAGCATGAACAAATTTACTATGACGTAATCGTTTGGGAGTAAATAGATGTTTTATTTTCAGAGTATTACTTAAAATAAAATTCTTCCCGGTTGATAGAGTTCGTTATTATTATAGACTGGAACTTTTTTTTTCCTAAACGAAACTAAACCTTGTTCCAGAATTCCTGCATTGTTATTAATCATGAAAGTGGAAAGTTGTTACTGTTTTACAATGTTGCGGTTACCTAAAACAACAAACTGACACATTTCAGATTGTGTTTAATACCGAACAAACAAGTACAAAAAGCAGTTTGTCATAAATGTTTGCCTTATTTTGCAGCAGTCAACATTTAATTTAAAATAAATAAGCTTTCAAGACAGGGAACTTCTTTTTAATAAACAGTTCATTCGAGTAACTTGATATTTTGCATAAAAATCTTTGTATATATTATACGACGAGGTCTGATTAAATAAAATATTTAAAAGACATAATGATATTAAAATATTGACACTACTTCAGAGATAATGTTGTTATTTACTGAACGATGATGTGTCAGCTCTAAATTTAGGTATTCGCGGTTCGTTTGCATTTCGACAAACCGTTAACGCTAAAACGTAAGCATTAGTAGCATTAATTTCTAACATGTGGTTAATTTAAACGCCACGGAAAATTAACACAGAAGCCCGAGTGTGTTGATATTTTACCTTTCATTCACATTTTCATTTATCATATTCGTATGTACATGATATTCAAAATAATTGACTGCTCTCTATTATTATGCTTTTACGGCCTCCGCTGGTATTGTAGGTTTTATGTTGGTTAACTCTAAATGAAGTCAGTGATCAAAATAGAGGCAAATAATTAATTTGATTACGTTGTATTCTACAACAATATTTATGATTTATGATGACAAAATGACCTTAGGTTTCATTGAGACAGTTGTTCTTATTTGCCTCCTTCCGATTTTTTTACCGAGTATCTAAATTGCTCTTGTTATTGGAGATCGTTTCAACTAAAAAGAAAATGCAAAAAAGAAACATGTTGATGCTACAATTGAAATGTATCTTCTCCTTTTTCATTTTATTATTATTCTTTTTCTTTTTATTCTTGTTCTTCTTTTTCCATCAGCCCTCCCCCCACTGGAGAGAAGTGCAACTTGTTACAATTCCGAATGCTTACAAAAACAAACTTTCACATAATTTTTTAATTTTCTTTAAAAAAAATTCTTCTTTCTGAAGGATCAGTTCTCACCAAATACTTTTGCCTAAAGAGAGTGGTAGAGATCACAACAAATATTGGTTGATATGAGATAGAATAGTAAACAAACTTATTGGGTGCTGCTAGCACAAAAAATATAATGAGATAATAAAAAACGAATACAACCATCTTTGCCAAATTTTTACTTTTTTGTTGATTTGATCCCAAATATACTTGGACTATCTATAAACCTGATCGACTCTTTTCTACTTGCTATCCTTTCTGTCATCTACTCTTTCCGTGAACCTGCCTAAGCATCCGGATCTTCGGTTTTAGCCTACTACTATTAGACATTTCGTACTTTTTTAGACAACAGATTTTCATTTTCAAAAACATGATTTTAGTTATTTAAGGTTTTTTATTTTATAAAAATCGATTTTTCACAATATTAGATGCTTGTTAAAATGGTGGCCAAAAAGATCAACTAAAAGCCTGAATCAATTCAATTCAAATGTCTAGATGTTCAAAATTGAAGCAAAAACGCCTTCTGAATCAGTTTTTTAAATTATCTCAAAGTTCATTGTATGTCGAAATGGTATCAAATAGGCTACACGAATGCCTTTTAATAAGAAGCATTTTGTTGCATGTTGCAATCAACAATAATGTGATACATACAGAAGATTCAATACCAATGTTTTTCTAAACTTCGTAAAAAACAATCAAATATCAATTTTTACCACGAAGAGAAATTTTGTTAATCGCAAACATTTTACGTACAATATCAATTCTTGATAACATCAATTATCAAAAGGTAAAAACGTTGGCATACACCAATGAAAATATCGCTCTAAAAATTTCAGTATTTTCGGTTTGCGAAAAAAAAGGTTTACTCGATTTTAAACGGGGAGCAAATTCAAATTAATTAAATAACCACAAACCTATAACGATCCAACCCATAAACACATTTCACTGATAAAATTTGAACACCCTAAAGTTATTTTAACTTCGTACAATTGTAATATTTGCGGAGAAAATTCGGATTCAGAATCTCTCGTTGGTGAAGCCACGAGTAAATAGGATTCATGTCATCATGAAACTAATATTCCTGAAAAATGTTGTATAAGAAAAATATTCCGTTTTATAGCGCTCTCTTTTATGATGAATGAATTTTTGAATTTTGAATTTCTTTCTCTTCGTTTTGATTTGTGCTCACGGAAAAACATTTCCTACCGGTAAAAATAATTAATCACCACCTTATGTTAGTTAGTATAGATTTTCTTTAGGTGTGAAAAATAAAAACATGAAACGGTAGTTGCATGAATACAACGGTGGTTTAGTTAAAAATAAGACAAAAAGTATATAGTACTAGAAATAGTGTGCTATGTATATGTGTATAACAATATGGAGGTGTTAGTGTGTTTGTGCAGGCGGCGTCTGAGTGCGAGATCGCGTGCTGCCTATCGTGTACTACACTATGTGTATGTGGCTATTTTACATGTAATGCATTGTCGGAAATCAGATGTACAGTCAATATAAAAGTTCGTTAAAAAAACGGTTTAGCGATGATACTTCCATCTTTGATTAACGCGAAGCAATTAAATCCGTTTTAATGCGTCGAGGACGCCAACTACTTAAGCGTTTAATATTATGCGAAAATAAACTAAAACTCCCGACGTTTAATTAAGATAAAGAAATATACACCGGTTTAAGTTTATATGACGTTTCATAGCATGTTCTGCAACCATTTGCAACATAGTAACACAACTAAAGAAAGTTAACAACGCTGGAAACGAAATAATTACCAAATACTTTTCTTTTCATAATATATTACGCAACTAGGAAAAAAAACACAATCGTTAGATACTAAAAAAATATATACAATAAATTTCTTAACATGGATTACATTACAGTTTGAATACAAAACCTCTAATAAACTGTAAGTGGGTTAATTTTTCTTGGGAAAATTACAAGATATGTCAATGTAGGTAACAAATATTGGCATCATAATGGAAGCAAGACACGCTCACGGTGCATGTGTATAGCCATTTGCCAAACAATAGATGGATAATTTACTTCCCGCACAATCATTACTCAGATTTCAATTCGAAACTTGAATGTTACACGCGTTTCCGTATGTGATTTAGAATGAGGGGGTGCTTTTTGATGAGAGTATTGTATGCAACATCTAATGGATACAAAGTTTTATAAATGGGAATTTTTACTTTAATGCCTTTTTTATTCTCATAATCCTTGGCTGAATACAGAGTTGAGAGAAAAATATAAACCCTTCCTGATATCTTGGGGTGCACAGACAATAGCGTCTAAAATGAACCACTACTAGATAAAATTCTAGAAGAATTAAATTTTCTAATTTTCCTACATATATAAGGCAGGTCACGGACATCAGGAATTAATTTTAAATTCACCATCCTTAAGGCTCGTCAACATGTTGTAGGTGTCATTGTTGATACATTCAGAAATTCGCATTGTACTCGTCTGCAACATTAACATTCAAATATCGATTGTAATCAATGCCAAAACGTATAAGGTGTTTATAACTTACGACTAAAGGCTGGGGCTTTCGTGATATTCCATAGGCGCAGGTGAGGAAATTGTTTTGAATTAAATTTTCATTAAACTATAACTATCATAAATTGTAACAACAGTTGCAACAAACAATAAGTCCTAACTGTTATCAAAAAAAATTTTAAAAGTGTCAAGTGTACTTTGCACATTTATTTTGCTAATTGACAAACCATAGAAATACAAGACTAGTTTATTCAGAGAGTTACACTAAGCCCAATGTTTCATTACCTAGATATCACGTCCAAACAAACCCATATCAAAAGAAATGTTTCGGTCTGCCGCACAAACTCGGATTTTTGTGCCTCTCTTACTCTATATGGGATAAGCATAGCCCGATCCTGATTCGTTTTTAGTTCTCCGAAGAGAGTTAATTATAACGGAAAAAATCTTAACCAGGGAAGTACTGTCTTGAAACCATGAAATTTCGAGAAATATTGCCATAGATGAAGAGAATTCACAAGTTTATGCGATCTCCTTCTTTGGAGGTAAATTGAAAGAAAAAATCCCTATGTTTTGGAATATTATTTGACTTTCTCAAAGCTCGAACAGACTAGGTGACTCATGATTTTATTTCCAAGCTTCCATATCTATGCACTCTGAGGTAGTCGCCTAGCTGACTTAACGTGTAAAGCTGAACCTATGTGTATATGGGTGCACAGACTCGTTCATCCAACACTGCCTGAAGGATGGAGAGTTACTGTTTTCGTATAACGTCCTTAAACTGAAAAACTATCTACAGACTAGTTATACTTCTGAGACAATCATTTATGCAGCTTTCTCTTTTAAATGTGATATACGAGTATTAGGTTCGTATACAAGATTTCATTTTTCTACTAGTTGATCTTGTTTTTCTTCTATCTTTGAAAGACAACGAAGAAAGACTTTAAGAAGAAAAATTTAAAAAAATAATTTTTATCCATGAAACTAAAGCTACCATTGAAATGTATCTTCTTCTTTTTCTTCTTCTTCTTGTTCTTTTTCTATCAGTCCACTGGAGAGAAGTGCAACCTGATTCATTTTCTTAATGCTGTTAACCTTCTCGTTTTAAATCTGAAGGATCAATAATATCTGAACAACTTTTCTAGAAAGGAACAGCAGAAATAAAATATTCACTAGAACACTGTTAGTAAATCTATTTTCAGCTCTCACTAAATACTTTTGCATAAAGAGAGCAATAGAGATCACAACATGAGATAGAATAGCAAACAGACTTATTGGGTGCTGCTAGCAGAAAAAAATGTAATGGATAATAAAAAAACCAACAAGACTATCTTTGGAAAAATTTAACTTTTTGTTTATTTGATCTCAACACACTTTTCCATACACATTTATATAACTGAACCACTCGGACTATCTATAAGGCAGAATTATAGCTTTTCTAGTTTTCAAGGAACATCTGCAAACATGATAGACTTTTTTTTTAGTTCTGCCACCAGATTTTGCCACTTCATGTCTATATCAACAATACAATCAATATGATCAGTTAGATTGATCAATTAATGACCAATGGCCAAACCATGACTTTATATTGCCAACGATACTGCGAATTCCAGCATAGTAATTGCACAGGAAAGCAGAAATAACTGTGAATTTCGACTTCTTGTTCTTAATAACTTCATTGGTAAAAAGAAACATGGTGCCATTTGTGCTTGACTGAGTCAGCTCTTCATGGTTGCATTAGCTTGAAACTGTTGTACAAATATCTGCAATAATAAATAATTGGTTCATGATGGTATGCTACAGCCAAATATAGAGTTTAGGGATAGGACATCTATTGCTTTGTATTTTTTAGATTAGAAGATTCTAGAAGTGTTTATAGCATCTATAGAACATAATTAAGTACATATAAGCACAGATAATTAAAAAGAAAGAAAAATTGAGTAAACATTCATATAATTACTTCCCAAAAGAAAAAAAAATTGTACTTTACGGTAGAATGTTGTAAAATTGTTTGGTATTTGATTGTTAGTAGTGCCTGTCATCTTACTTCAGAATGGACCAACTATAAGCTATAATTCCTCGATCATTCTTTAGTAACTTCAGGAATCTTTCCAATAATCACTGCTAAATTTGATTCTTGTAGTAGATGGCGTTTCTTTATTATTTTGTTTACTATTTATGTTTCATACATCGTGAAATAACATCACTAGTACAGTCACATAAACACTTAATACCATAACGTATTCGTCCTCATGGCTGAAATATTTAAAAGGGTACCGGTTCTGAATTCGCCATAAAAATAAATTCAAAATATTTTACAGTGTTAAAACTTCGTAAGATCGCATAATTTATAATAAATTTAAAAATACATAATAAAAGATGTTTCGATATCCCATTAACAATAAATAAAGCTTAACAATAAAATAATTTTTTGGCTATTATTCTATTATTTGGAATGAGGATGGTTGAAAAAAGGATGAATAAATAAAATATTAATAATATAATAACTATACAAATAACAACAAAACACATTAAATTTTATTTGTCCCTAGAGGGAAGTCACTGTTTTTGCCATGTAACATAAAAATAAAAATACAATAAAGTAATGTGCGATTTTTGAGTTTCCTACAGTTGCTATTTAAATATTAATATTTAATCACGTCTTATTCGAAAAACTTTTTACATAATCTAAACATAATAAAATTCCTTTTTATGTATTTCTCTGTCTCGGCTGCATTCATTATTAATACTGAATGGGAAGTTGTCGAACTTCAAAAAATGTAATTAGAGGCGTCAACTTGAATACTTGATACTTCGCATGAATAATTAAAAATCTTCCGAACCTCACTGTCGCCCTTAAAAAATTTACTGCATGTGAAAAAATTGCCTCTCCGGAGTTTGCATCGTTTTGTTTCGTTGCTTTTATTAGGGAAATTGTAACATTATTTAGAATTCCTTTTGTATTTTATTTACTCGATGGGTGTATATTTTTTAGATTTGTTTAATCCAGTAAATAAAAATTTTTTACAGCCGGAATTTTGGGGACTAAATCCGGCTGAAATAAAATACGTACATGCGTAAACCTACGCACATTAAATAAAAAAGAATTAGTCGAAACAATTAAAAATCTTGGCGTCACATTCGATAGCGGATTAAATTTCGATAAGCCCGTCTTATATCAATATAAAAATGCATAATATATTAGGTTGAAAGCTTTACATAAATTTAAATATTTGTTACCTGCTTCGACAAATCTGACTGTAACTAATTCACTAATTATGACGTTTTTGTTTGTTCGTATTTCTTTGAGGAGGATCTTGTTCGTGTATTTTACCATTCACGCGGTATAATGGACAAACAAACAACATAGCAGCTATTGTTATATTGTCATATTTAATTATTAATGTTAGCCAACAGAATATTGCGTTAACAAATATTAGAATCAAAAAAAAGAGGAACACCGTCATGGTAGTACCTGATTTTTAAAAGTGAGATTTTTAAATTGATTCTATAAATTAGAATATATCCAAAATGCGATCAATAATCTTCCAATGACGATTTTAAATAGATTGACATACCAAAATAACATAAATAAGCTGGATAAGAATGGAAATGATCTCGTTTACGGTAAATATAAAAATTCTAGATATGTCAATATCGATTTCCACCAAAATGGCAAATTAAAGGGTTTATATCTACACACACATATAATACACAGTGTTGCCAATTTACACAAATCAGATCGCATGCTCGAACTATATTAATCACGGTACCTTGACGGAGTTCCCCTGCCCCTTACTAATATCGCCCCCCCCTTCGGTTGATCGGGCACCCTTCGGCCGCGTGAAACAATTTTAAGCCCCCCATCCAATTTCAGCGTCTGCCCCCTCCCGAACGCTTTTTAAGTTCATTGATCAACCTAAAATTTGAAATAAGCAGGGGTCGCGTCACAACGATGAAATATTGCCTACACTGCGGTATCGGCGATGCGTGTGGAAACGGAACAGCCGCGCTATGGCGTTTGTATTCATGTATATTCGAATGTAAACCACCCACTACACGATAACAGAGGGCATAAAACATAACACAGAATCGAACAGATTTTACTGGAATGATTTAAGGCGGAAAGATTACTTTTTCGTGCAGTCTATTACGCTCGAACAAATATTAATCTGTCACTTTATTTTTGCAAATGTTACCAAATGTAGTCGTAAATAACGCCAGAATAATAATAAGATTTATCCCTTATCCCTTCTAAATTTGAGACCCCGCACCGAGATTTAATCGAGCTTCAATGTAATTGGGAGATGTTTCCCCAGTCGTTTTGTTTCCTGCGTTATCGCGTTCGGTAGTACGTAACAAATCGTTCGAAAAAAAGGAACTCCTGTTAGTGCTATACGTATGCAACATTTGTACATTGTCACATATATTTTCCCGCAGAAGAAAAAACCCATCTAAAGCAACTTCCGGTAGTTTTTGGTAACGACCTCAAGCGACAGTGCAGAGATCCTCTCGGTTGTATAATTACAAGGTTCGACTTCCCTTGCGTCCAAAATCCAACAACCAGTAACAAAAACAACAACAAACTAACTTTAATCTAATCCCTTATTTTGATTCAAAATTGGAAAGCGAAAAGCCGTAGTCGAACTCGAATTTACAAGGATAAATAATCCTGACACACGACTATACCTTACGGATAACAACTCTTTGTATATTTTTCCTCTTTTATCGTATTCCAAAGTAGATTTATTTCAAGTAAAACGAAGTCACAGATATCTCACTATCTAAATTCAGGTGCAAGAAATACTTCTTTCAGTACTAAATCTTTCAGCGTTTGTGCTCGAAATTTTTAATCTGTGGGTATCGATATCTTTATAGAAAATCTGCGGTTCTTTTACGTGTTTTCTCTATATACAAATATCGTCTGTATTATACAGAGAAATAAGTAACGTTACACAATTTCGGGAAGGCATTATCATAATGCAATAAAATAACTCTCTTATTGGTATTCGTTCCGTTCACCCACCGCATTTTATAGGGTAGTTACATACAAATTTCTTTGCAAAAATTGCCGTGCACCGGAAAATACAAAATTGAAATCTGCAAGTTTTACGAGGTGATTTTTTTTAATTCTCCACTACCTCGTATAATTTACAAAATCGTAAATAAGAAAAAATAAAACCGAATTTTCCCACTTTTATATGGTGTTCTTCCGGTTTCTAATGGGACAATTTTATTAGTGAAAGCGATAAGATTAAGAATTATTAATACGAATTCGTATTCCGATTATTAAAAATGTACTAAGTCTGCTTTTTTTATCTAAAACAATAAAACGAGTGTAGTGACCCAAAATGACCTATGCTAACAAATTCAAATAAATAATAAAATGAAAAACAACAGGGTTTACTTAACATTGCATGTTTCTATCAGGACACATGGTTTATTCAACCATCATTTTATGACATGCAAGTTCATTAGGTTAGGTCACATTGACATTAAAAATTTATGTTATGAAATAACACAAAAAGAAATTGTCGCGGACTCTTTTCTCTTAATTGTAAATACAATTAATTAGAGTAATTCTCGAATCTAATCAAAAATAAATTGTTGAACCTATTGGGAACTCTTCTTAAAGAACTTCAAATAACAACAAGTCGCTGTCTACTTAAATTACCTACAAGAAATTTCCCATTAAATCGAAACGAACTGTTTGTTCTCTTTGGCATACATATCGTATGGTCTAGATTACACAGACTTCATCAAGCAGTAGAGATCAAATCACCTTCTGTGGTGCTTCACAAGAAGGCTACGGTGCATGCACTATTTAAATAAAAATTGACCTTTACGCAACGTTAATTTACTAAATTCTCGATAAGAAAAATCCTTAAACCCGTCATAAATAATGTAAAATATAATTTAGTTTCCTTTTGATGAAAATCCTAATTGAATATTCCATATGAACCACTTTTGTAAGTTACTAATTCGGAATACTTTGTGCTATATTTAAACTTATACAGTAACCCTCGTATAATATTTATATCGACACGGCGAATTTCTAACTTTCTATGCTTTTTGCGAATATCACGTTTTAAGCCTATTATTGACGTAGTCAAGGTAGAAAATTTAATCCAACCCTAAAATTTAGGCCTAAAAGAAACTCATTTAACATTTAACGAACCCTTTGGAATTTTTAAATAATTAAAACAGACACTTCCCTTAAAACCCTTAAAATCTTACAGAAAACGAAGAAATTAAAAATTGAATAAGAGCAGGAATATTCACCAACTTATTATTAATCCCTAAATATCGAAAGTGGGTTGAATGGATAAGGGTTTTGTCAAGTGTAGGCGATAAAGTTTTCCACATATAGTTTAAAATTTAATTTGGTAACCTACTCCTACTAAATTTCAGGCGAGTTGGTTATAAAGGTAAAGAAAGGATTTTCGGTTGAAAGAATTGTTAATGACACATTTATTACATACAAAACGCTTTAACGTTTTAATCAAATTCTCTTATTACAATTTCATTTAATGTGGATAAAAATGGTATTTTTAGCTAACTTCATTTATTTAATAATTCCTCTAATTTCTTTCCTCTTACAAAAAATCTTAATATTATACGTTTCAACAAGCAGAATTTTAAAAGACAGTCAGGTGGAATAAAACCTATAAAACTGAAATATTCAAAGAAAATAATTTCTTACCCGAAAGTTAAAAGCCCTGGAAAATTGGATAATTTTAAGATCTTTAAATTTTTACAGAAAAAAAATATATAAATAGGTATACTTTTCAAGATGAAACCTGAAGTAATAGTTTGATGTTTGAATTGAATTTTCTAATCCTTTTTATTTTTAAACTTGTGTGTGAAACTATAATTGAAACTTACTTTTAAAATCTTTGAAGATCTTAAAAATAACAAAATTCCCCCAATGCTACTTTAGAGCGAAAAAAATGTAAACTAAATTAAAAGCAGTATAAAGTATCTAAATTTATATCTGTTTTAGAGAAAAATAAGAAAACTTATAATACACGCTTGGGTGAAATTTAATTTAGATACTTATTATTCTTGTTATATGTATATATATATATATATATATATATATATACTGCTATGGATTCCAATATAAATTTAAATAAAAAACGTCCAGGCTGTAATTATTAAATATCAAAAAGAGCTTTTTAATATTGCTATAGTGTTCTTGATGTGTCTACTGAAACAGGAAATGATCCAATTTGTAATGATCAGAGGAAACGGTTTTTCTATAAAAAATATCTATTGCTGCTTTAAACTTCATTAAAATAAATTAAAAATTATCATGATAACATCAGAAGGTAATTAACGTTTTAATAATAATTAAATCAGCTTTTATGTCATAGATTTCTATTTATTTAAATAAAACAAAATTTTTAATAAGAAACTTTTTATTAATATCCTAAATAAACATTAGGTAGGCATTAAATATATTTCTAAAATTTTAACATTAATTTGAAATTAATGAAAATCAAATATTATAACAACAAACCAAATATTTTTTAAATTATTTATTTAATTTTATTGTTTATTTAAAGTATAAATATAGGAAAGAGATTTATTTTAAAAATATTACATTTCATACTTAAAAAATTTTCTGAACTGTCAATAAATAAAAATTCAAAAAGAGTATGAATGTTTTATTTCAACTTTAAGTAGTCTACTTTAGTTAAGTCGTCAATTTGTGAAACCTTATGCTGCACGAGTAAAGAAAGCATCGCGAGTAATATCTATATAAATATTAATACAACTCTACCAACCGTAGAGTGGAAACTTAACAAGTGCAGAGTAAAATAACTGCATTTGCGGTACATTAAAGTGTATCAATTCTAAACAAAAAAAAAGGTTTGATTGGCAGTGCATCGAAGCGATTACGAACAGACTAGTAAAAGTAAAAGAGTTCTTTCTGATCCCTTTTAAATAACGGTGTAAATTTATGTAAGGTAATCAATCTTTCTAATTTGCATCGCGATTTAAGTCGGATAAACGTTCATTCGATCGCAACCTGGGGGGTTATCACGCCCGAATCGTATTTATTTTTATAAAATTTGACTTTCGGGTTTTCACCTTCGCATTTCTTTTTCTTTTTCTCCAGAAACGTAGCACACCTTTAACTAAAATTAGCCGCAATCATTATTTTCAGAGTGAAGGAGGATTAATACTTTTTTCCGTAATAGAACTCAGTTTCCGCCTATTAGGAATGCAAAGACTACACGGCAAAATAGCAAGAAGATAAGAGTAACAAAGTTTTCCAAACTTCTGCTTATCGTTGTTCCACTTCGATTCCTTTTACACTTTACATAGGTGAATTCTGGCAATTGTAAATCTCAGACTCTTCTTAAATTGGTTTAGAACACCACATGGACGATAAATTCCTCATGAATAATTGTCGAGATAATAAATACGAGCCGTTTTATTTAGAGAAAAAAGGGAGGAAAAAGAAGAAGACCGTCAGCATTAGTCGTTCCTCTTTAAGATATTTCCAGTTAAAACATAAAATTTATTATTTTCTGCGTCACAGTTTACTGAAAATGTTGTTAGAGGGTGTACTCTTGCAAAACGGCGGCAAACCATGGCTCATCACACACTATGAAAGGTAATGTACCATCACAAACAACAGAACGAAACACCCAGTCCCTTTTAGTTCCACTTCCTTAAAAAAAGGGTTTTCATTGTTTAATGCTTACTAAGCAAAAATGGAAACTTATAGGGAATTACTATCTTCCATTTTCATCAATGAAAATCAATAAAGGCAAAAACTGAATTTTTCCAGAGGCAACATTTCTAGATTATTCAAACTAAAAACACAAAAAAGAGTTAAACTGCAAAGAATGCAGAGCTTTCGATGTCCAAATGTATTTAAACTTTCAAACTGCAGATTTTTAAGTTTTTAATAAGCTTCCCAACACAGTTAAACCTTGATAACTCGAACTCGAAAAAAATTTTAAAATATTTAAGTAACTGAAGGATTCGCAATATCGTGGTTCGTCTGTAAAAATTCATAAAATAAATTTTTGCCGAGAGAAGTTATTTCAATGAACAACTATTTGCGTAGTTATCCTTACTTGCACTTTTTATCATCAACTTTCATTTTCTTTTTTCTTCGTTTATATATAAGTCTCATCTAATTCGAACTGGCAGTTTTCAAGTTTATTATAATTCAAATCATAAAAAACTAAATTATCAAATAGTGATAGTTCACGAAACCATTTTGGACGCTACCATACACTGCTCAATTAATCTATTCGATGGCACCATACTGTTGGCCATTCTCCTTCTCCGCTCTGCAAAAGCAAGCGAAGTTTGCGTTTCAGGCTTTCGATTTTTCAATCCAAACAATTTTTCCAATTCAAAAAGACTCTTTGAGTCAACCATGCGCTAATACTTACATTTTTATAACCTCTCACCCTCTACCTATCAGTCGGTTGCCTTGGGCAGAACAAATAAGGATAACTTGCTGTACAAATCTATTATGGAAAAACCAATCAAAAGGTTTAATTCAGATAAATCTTTTTATCAGCGAACTCTCGTAACAATTGATGCCTACATAGAAATCTTAACCTCGATAATCAAGTTTGCAAATAAAGCTAAAAGTAATGCATACCAAGCCGAGCTTATATCAGGCCAAGAAGCCTACTAACTTTATAAGTTGACTATAACTCATATAGGTAGATTAATAAAGATCGAGTATTCCTTTGGTATTCTGCAAACGCGGCAAGTAATTACTTATCAAGAATCTAGTTTTAGGAATCACTTCACTAATAGTAAGTATAAATCTAAATTCTCAACGTCTAAGGTAAATATTATTTTTATGAAAATTTAAAATCGACCTCTTTTCATGACATCGAGACGCTTTACAATGCGATAAGAAAGAATAACAGAGAAAGCGAATTTTTCACCCTACCTAAATTTATTAAAATTCCATTTTATCGGATTATATTTATTTAATGAGCTCATAGCATGTTCTTATTATGCTTTAAAACGAGGGAAGAATTTATTCTGATCTGATTTGGATAAATAATTCCTAAAGAGTATATTATGTACACGTATATAGGTACACGGGGATGTATATAATAAAAAAGCTAGAAATTTATTTTGTACTTAATTATTGCTCGAAGTAATGCCTGCTTAGACCAATTAATCAGTATAATCTGAGCTGCAAGTACAGATTAGACTGCACAAAAAGGGGGTAAAAATAGACATAAATTAAAACAGCGAACTAAACGCATATATATCTTTAAATTTAAAATCTATTTCCTTGGATAGAATAAAAGGAAGAGTTCACGTCGCGATATGTTACGAAGACTGAGTAGCGTAGTTCATTTCCTGAACGACCAGACGGACATTTCTTTAATTCTTTCTAGTGGTGGTGCGTTGCCCATTCCATTCACAGTAGCAGGAATGTGTTGGCGAACGGCCAAATCAAAGTGGGAAAAAAATACTGACAATCATTAATGAATTCGGTTGGCCATTAGACCGGAGCAACGAGTCTATTCTTGCATATGAATGAGTGTAGAGGACTTCAGCCATTCTCGTTCATTTACTACATGTAATCTCGTATAGAACGTTAGCGTTCTGTAAATACAGAGTGCACGAGTGGTTAATGGATTCCAATAGTATCTCTCTAACTCTTTGCTCTTAACATAAAATGGTTCTAGAATGAAACCCCGGCCTATTTAAAAGCTTACTTAAGTTTAAACGACATCAACGTGGCAGCAATTCTCTAACGTGATTACCTCTCGTAAAATCAGAACGACACCGCAATAAACTAATCAAAAAAATATTTTACACTATAATAATGCAGATTTGTCGCTCTTATTATTGGTGGTGATGGTGGGAGAAGTGACCGCTTTAAAAACTAAAAACGTTCCACTTGTGTATTACAATAAACCGCCGATACGTTTATTATGGGTATTGATGCCATAAACGCGAATCCAGGATGGTTTCACTGGGTTTTGTTGATACCGCGTTTAGTTGCGGCTGTAAATTGCTTTATTACGGCAGGTAAACTGTAAACCAGTAAACCGACTGTTGACTAAACACGCAGGATTGCTCTGTTCGGTTAGAATATTCCAGTTCAATAGCTATCAACTTGTGTGAATCGATTGACTTTATCTCCAAAGACGTACTTGTATCTTTTTGAAAAAGAAAAAAAAATATTTATACGTAAGTATTTTGTTGTAAAATTCCATTTAGATATAATAGACTGTTACAAGAGTAATACTAAAGCTTCTAAACATCTGTTCTGTGTTTCGACAGCTTCAATCCTGATGATGATCTTGTGGTTTTAATAAAATTATTCATTGTCTCTTCTTAATTGTCAATCGTTTTCTATGTCGGTAACAAGCTAACAATAACTTTGAATCTGAAAATTATGTACCTAGTAATCTGCAAACATGACAAGTACTTGATAATAATTTAAGAGTTTGTCCTCATTCTTATGATGTGAAGTTCTTAAATTCGTTTTCAAAACAAGTCTTCCCAATTGACCAAAGAGATGAACTAGTATGATTAATTCTTCTAATTGTTTTTGGTTACTGTAGTAGAAAAACGGAACAAAATAGTGAGTCACTTTTGCAACTACTGGAGGTGTTTGTATACATTCGTATTTCTCTTTCTAAAAAGAGATCTACCACAGTAACTTTCTATTTATCTACATGTATCTAATACAAGTTTAAATATTACAAAGATTAGTTATAGCAAATCATAAATTTAACTTTTTTGGTTTTAATTAAAAACTAACAGCTAATTATTATTAAGATAATAATCAAAATTAATTTGTTGATTATTTTTGTTTACAAGAATAGTATTTTTTAGGTTGCCATAAATTCTGGCACAGAAAAAAGATGTGAGTCAGAATAATACATAAAAGTATTTATAGAAAAACTTAAAATAATGCTGATCAACATTTAAATGAGAAAAATAGATTTTTAAAATTAACGAGCTACATTTTTACAAAGTATTAACAATTTGTGTTAAAACGCATTTTTCGAATGATCCCATATGTGGATGTGTCGGAATCGAATATGAGACATACAAATTTCCGGTTGCATGACCGATTTAGTGGATATCGAATGAAAGCTGTAAAAGCACAGTGGACGGCTTTTTGGCTTTATCGAAACAAAAAAATTGTTTTCATTTGATGTTGAACTTATAAATTGCTGTCATAATGTCAAAGCAAAATTTTTCTATTATCAATTTTCTGCATCATTTGAGTGAGTTTCCGCTGTTGGAATTTCGATTTGGTATTTAATAAAGTACTCCAAAAGAATATGCATATCCGTTCAATAAGGCGTGCGACAAGGTAACAGAAACTTTGAATATCGCGTATTTCGCGAATCCTCATGCTCTGCGTCCCAGGAATTTAAGCAGAACTCGTTCAATATAAGAAATATTAACTGCCGCGCCAACATCAGAGTGCCGCGGGCGAGGATGGTTTACAATTTCTTTCTTTATTCTTTTGTTCGTTCTCTTGTACTACCTTCAGTTTTACTTCTCGTCCTTGTCCGTCAGTGTCAAACAATGCGGAACATGTTTACCCACAGGATTACGCAATTAAATTAACTAACCTACTAAGAAGTTTTTTTTTTAATTTTATTTTTATTACCTCGTCGTCTGCCAGAGCAAAATACTCAAGGTAAGTAACAACTTAAAACGGTTTTAAAATAAAAAATGATGAAACTAACATTTAAAATATAGTTGAGGTGGAAAGAAATTTTTCCATATTTTACACTCTTACACTACGGAATGTTCGTGTACATTGCAGTGGAATGTTGATAAAGATGATGTATTTTCTAACAAAGGATGAGTAAGGATTTGTATTTTTCAAGAATCTTTTCTGCTTTGCTGCATTTTTAGTTCAACAATAAATAAAAAAACTCATTCCATTCTTTTCTGTTTGAACTTTTCTATTTTTCATTTGTACGCCATTAATAAAAGTAGGTACATAATCTTGATGTTTATTACAATGTTGAGTAATGAGAAAAATGTATAAATTTAAGAAATTTTGATCATTCTAAACGAAGAATATTTTAATATATTTCACATCATTTCAAATACAATATTTAAAAATTGTTTTATATTGCCCCTCTGCCTTTCATTCCTACATTTGCGCGTATCATTCCTTTATATTGAATTTAATTAAATAACTCTGTAATAATGACGATGTTTGAAAATTGCACAATGCTTAAATTTATAAAAAGATATTTCAGATGTTCTTTATTAAAATTTAATATTTAATAATCATAAATTAAAAAAAGTATACATATATTACATAAAAAGTAATAAGAACAAATAAGTCCTATATTAGATTTCTATTTTTATACAAATATAATAAAGTACAAAAAGAATACAATAAAATTCCTTCTTTCAATAAAAGTAAATGAAATTTGGAAATAATTTTCAATTTGTAACATTCTTTAACGTTGACACACTTGACTTGTTTATCTATTTGTGCGGAACAATGATCACTAATCAAATAACAAGAATAAAAAATATTTTCCAAACAGTCTTGAATCTACCCTGACTGTACATGGTAGCTACCACTATAATGACCACCTGACACCCTATTGATACCATGGGATAAATTTTACACTCCATTATAGTTTATACTGATTGTATTTAAATTGTTATTGTTGTTTTAATTGAAAAAATTCAAAATTTTTACAGAATTACAACTAGTCAGTTAAGAAATTTTGAAAGATGCTTAAGGATATATATATATATATATACATATATATAGATATTGCTATGGTAACACTCAATTATTACGATTTTCAGAAAACGACCCAAGCACCTTTCTAGATTACTAAATTCGACAAATAAAACAAAACTAAAAATCTTAACAAGTTTGGCATCAACCACATTGGTGTTTTGACCATGGTTTCTGCTTAAGAAATATCAAAATCATTAGATTATTATATAGGTGATCAAGCTGTGACATCTTTTTGGGCATCAAAACAAATGAAATAGTTTTGGGCAAAACACGTAGTAATGATTATCGATATCAACAGAAACACCAGAGGAAGGAATGAGCAGAAGAATTTAAAAACAAACAAAAACAATTTTCAATTTATGTTCGTGGAGCAATCAGACACTAAAAACAGCAAACGTAACGACAATTTCCGAAACGATTCTTTTCCCAAGAAAAAGATATTTATAGGCAAAGCACTATTGAACTTGATTGGGTGCAAACATTACGGTATAAGAATTTAAGGTTCTTTAATTTTGCTAATTAGGTGCTGTAATGGGAGGAAGTTATTTCTAAAAGAGTAACTAAGTGTTCTCCCTTTTTCAAACAAAAAAGTGACTGCTTATGTGACCCAGTTTAATAAATTTGGCAGCTGGCACAAAATAAAAATTTTGAAATAATCTGTCTTCTTGAGCAATGATGCACATTCTTGTTATCAAGTTTTCTAATTTCCTGCCAGTGGTCAAATTAGTCTATTTTGATTATATACAGGGAAAAAAACAAAAAACCGTGGCAATTCTAACTCCCGGTGAAAAGCCTGAAATAAAGCAAGAACACCGTTCGGGCTAAACCATCCAAGGGGCCACCTACGATGGCTTCACCTGCATTAGCCTTCCCAAGACAGCTAAATATAAAGCTTATCGATTAACCTTCTCAAGAGAACTAAATAAGAACACCGATCAAATTTTGCTCACCACCTTCGCTCTTTCTTCTTAACGTTCGTATTAAGACTAAATAGGAACACGGAACAGATTCTGTCCATTAACTTCCTTCTTCTTCTTTGGTTCCTCCATTTAATCTCTTAGCAACATTAACTGGTTAATTATGCATTCATCAGCAATGCGCAATGGTCCTCATACTTGCCAATCACGACATTAACAATTTAATATGCAGCAGGTCCGACTCATCTAGATCCAATAAAACAAAAAAACCAATCTCAACTATTCTAGTTCAGAGTTCAGTTACAATTAATAATTAATTAATGCGTAATTGACGACAAAAATGTATGCACAATTTAATCTTGCGCATGCAAATTCTTAAACTTTTAAATCTCAACGTAATTTAAAAACGTAGAAGTGCTTATCATTGCACAAGTTTCAAGTAATAATAAGATGTGGTCGTACATCCGCTATTGTCAAGTTTTTCAGATTTTTACTATTGTTATAACTTGCACAATATAAAAACTTTTCTCGTCTCGTCGTCGCTAATGTAATCTTGCATTCACAATAATACAAGAACATTTTTAAAGTTGCACCTTTTTAAATACGAAGGGGAAATGCTTGTAAAGTGCAAAATATATATACTAAAGGAAAAGTTCTGCGGATTTAACGAGTGCACATTTTCTTGCGTGTTCTAGATTTAAAAATCTAAACATCTAGTATACGAGAGAACACGACACGAAGGATTTCTCTTTTTTCATTTACTAAATCAACTCAGTTCACACCATCGAGTTAAACTGGACTAATGGACCTGATCTAATCATTCTAATCAGCTTATCCAATCACCAGATTCAATATCAATTAAATTCTTTCTATCTACTTATATTGCCTTTACGTGACTTTTAACATCGGTAAAAGAAAAAATTGCCATTTCTAAAAGCATCGAATTCAGAAACAAAAGATAATTAGGAAATTAAAATCTGGTTCTTCGACCTTTCAATAATATTTTTCTAATCCATCCACGGTTTTCGAACTTTTATTCAAGTCGCGCTAGTTATTTTTTTAAAGATTAACGGCTCTTCCTCTTTAAAAGGCAGTTTTTAAAGAATGCCGCAAATGGCACTTTGTTGTAATTCTTTATAAATACAACGTTCAAACTGAAATCCCTTTGATAACGAGGTATGACAGGTTAATATTTATAAAAGAAGTTAAAATCCTTCTAAGAGGGCGACAGAGAAAAAATTCTTGCATAAACACAAAATTAAAAATGAATCCCACACTACTACTAATACTGTATATTCCCAATCGATAGATCTCTTTAAATCTAAAATCAGAGATAATGTGACTTTTAATTTCGACAGTGGAGTTTCGAGTTTTAATTTTAGTGACGATTAGGAATTTTTGATAAAGCCTAAAAGGTGATAATCAGCTTATTGTTCTGAAAGAGAATTCTTGGTATTGATTTATTCTTTGTATAGCATACCTATAGCTAAAGGGTATGGGTATAATATGATAAATTTATAAACTCAAAGTTATTTTTTTTGGTAAAATTAAACATTCTTACATGCCAAAACTTTGCTCAGAAAATTTTTCATACATTTTATCAAATAACTTCTGATAGCTCTAGTATGCTGGAGACATAGTGCGAATTCTGGCAAAAAAATCTTTAGCAATTTAGAATATAGGCTACCTGTCATTTTAAGCTTCAAACCCTGTTACTTTTATGATTAGCCAAAAAAAAATTTCTTTTGCCTTCCTTAGAATTTTGCTGTTCTTACTTAGTATCTGTCTACTGAACTTCTGTTGGTCAAACAGAATTCTCCTTTTGGTTTCATAATAAATTACCTAAGGAACTTTATCAACCTTTAAACCAATCGTATTTGGCGAAACATAACAAGACAAATAAAATTATAAATTCTTTTGTTAACCTTAGATTTTGGCAACTGCACGTTTCTTTTATTTGAGCCTCCATTTTTTCCTAGAACCACACATCTTTCCTTCTTTATTTTTATAACCCGTTCCAATGAGTTATGGCGCGCATCATGTAACTTCTCCATTATTAAACAACAATAGCTTGATTTATCAACTTTATCACCTATTTTAATGTAACTATACGCAAAATAATTATTAATGACGGCAACCTACCTCAATCCTATTCTGTCTAGATGGTGTAGGATAATCCGTTTCATTAACAGAATATCGTTAGGTCACAATATTTATTATCCCTTATCAGCAGATTGGTTTCTTTCATAATTCTATTAATTCCTGGGGGTTTTAGAATTCCATTTCGTGCTCTTTAATTAAATAAAAGTAGGTTTTTGCTTTATAATCAGTTCTGTTTTGAAATATAATGGATAGATTTGGAAACGTTTGACAAAGCAAAATCGTTTTATTATATCCTTAAGGAAAGGAACAATTGGTTATCTGTGCCTGCAGTCAGTCAGCCAATTTAAACCGATGAGAAATCCAAAATTACCCCAATTCAAGTGGCTAACAAATATAACAATCGCCTCATTCCGGACTCACAGCTTATCAATGCGAAACAGCGGCAAGAAGGGGAGCGGTTATTATTCACATAACAATACAGGCCGCGCCATACTGCGTCTAGGGCGACGATTTATGTAAAAACTACAAGAGAATAGATATCAACCCCTATTTATCTTCGGAATTATAACTGCATATCATGGTGTGTTAGTCATACACGTGTGGGGTGAAGATTATCAGAAGCATGATGTGTTTATTCGCTGGTTGTCACCCACAACACGCAACATATGGGTGCACTATACGCCTTGTTAATCGTGCTACGCTTTGAACTTCAATTAATCCTAGTTACAAAACTTCTTGAAACAAGGTGTTCCGTTTGAGAAAGAAAACGAAGACCTGGCAACTGCAACAAACTTTACCCCGGGATAAGTTTAGCGAACATCGACGAGTCCGTTCGCAATTAATTCTGATTTCGGATATATCAACTCAACCGAGTTTAGTGAATTTTCAATTCGGGCCTTGGAATACCTAGATTACTTTAGAAATGCCGGTTGAATTTTTAGTAGCACCTATTCAGAAAAAAAGTGTTAAACTGTCAATTTAGATTTAAAAAGACACCGACGAATAAAATTTTAATCGATTCCTTTCTTCTTCTATTCTCTTATTCCCTCTGCAGAATGAGGAAAAATAAACACAAAACAAAAATCTCTAATTACTTTTTTTGTGTTTACCTAAAGCCGTTAAATTTAAAAGTGAGCGAATCCTGGTATACTTTCCCTTCTATTAAAGATTGCTAAACCGACTGAAATTTAAAACTCGCAAACGAAATTTTCTAAACTATTTCAGATACTATCGAGAAAATTATTGTGTAGTTATTAAAAAAACAATTGTAAATCAAACATCAAAATTGTTTCAAACCTGTTTTGCAAATATTGTAACAAGATAGCTTGGATGAAGTGTTTCAGCACGCACATACGTTTCTCTTAATAAAAATTTTCTAATAGATCCAAATGGAATTTTAAATGGTGTTACTGCCAATACCAAAGGGAAGTATCATGCTCTGTCATATCTGTCTTATGCAATACAACATTTGACATAAGCTCATGGAATTAGTCACTTGTTTTTGGAGCATACCTTTGAGCTTTGAACGAAGAAGACGATAATGTGTTGAAAGATGCTTCGCTTCTGTAGTTTTAGACGCTAAGAGATTTAGAATTAGCGGAATGCCCAAAACGGCCTCTTCTTTTTGGAATGACGAAATTTACAGCTTGATGAAGAAAGCAAATTCTTGGTTCTTACAAACCATTTCTTCACGTCTAGATTGCTTCACCTGTTCTCAATCTATAGCTTTGTTTCCAGATTTCTTCTAAAGCTATTTTTTGTTATAGACTCGATGCTAGAAATCAGCCAATGTTCGGCGGGAATCCCACCACAGTTGATCTATTGCAGAATCGAGGACCATTGGAATGAAAAACGTGACTACCAAATATTGGAAAGTAAAGACTGACCGTGGACCTCTATAGGTAGCTCACTAAAGTGAATCGATCAAATAGATTTTCAGACATTTGTGTTTACGGTTCTCGGTTCACTTTAACTCGCCGGGTTGCAAATAATTTAAACAAGATTCTTATGAGCTAATGTCGATAAATCTTATTAATTTAAGTTAACTCAACAGTTAACTTAGTAGCTGCTTTACTTTCGGCATGAATTTTAGATAATCTGATCTCACTTCAGCTAGTAGCTTTAACAATCAGCTGAGGATACACAAATGAAAATTTTACCAAAAGCAGCCAGCTTGAGTGTGATGCACGTACCTTTTACCACTTGAAGTAAAGTTAGCCACCAAGCTCACTTAATGCTTACGTCTAACAATTTATTAAGAAAATATGTGGCGCTAATGAGCCTCAAAAAAATACGACCCCCAATGATGTTGGTGATGTCGAAATTCCTTAGAAATCACTAACAGTTGGTTAGTCTTTCATTTTGATTTGTTACTTTGTTCATTTTGTATGCCAACGGTTAGTGATTTCTAGGGGATTGTGACAGCGCTCAGCAAATAGAACCGTTTTGCCCACCGCTAAGGTGAATCTCAATCATTGGTCACGGAGGTTACTTGTGGGAGACTGAATGCCACCGCCTGTCAAAAACCGACCAATTTTATAGAGATGAGGTTTTAAAGCAAGAAAAAAATTATTTACGCAACTTTGGGGATTAATCGATTAAGTCAAACTTGAGCAATAGAAAAATAATTTGGAAAGCGTTCACAGCATGAAATTCAAAATTGGAAAAACACCCAAAACAACCTTTATGGTTAAACCAGAAACTTTTGTATTGTTTTGACTGAATGGTGATGAATACAATTCTTACGAAAAAAGATTCGACAGGTTTTCAAATAAAAATGAAACATATAAGAAGATTAAAAGCAAAATCAAGTTCTGAAGAACTCAAATTGCTAAATGGACTAAAGAGAATTGAGACAGATTCTTTCTAAATCAAACAGTTTACAGCTGACGCCAAATGTGGCTTTGTGATTCTTGCGAGTAACTATAGCAAATTGCAAATTTCAAAAATCTCATTTTTTAGGCAATCTTACAAAAAAATACAATTTTCAGATTTGTTATATTTAATACGAGAAAATTTTAAAACTTTTAAAGAATTATACATTTTTCATTAATGCAAAGCGAAAAATTAAATTCCAAGCAGTATTTTCTCAGGGAAGATATTTATTAGAAACTCAGAAAAGGAATTATTAATAATTCAGGAGTTTCTAATAATTTCAATTTTATTTGTATCCAAGAAATTGGATTTTCTTGTTTAAAGCAGAAGATTGGAAGTCTATCATATTTAATAATAGTAGTTATGAGATGTAAAGCAAAAATCTTCTCGCTCTTCCGGAAAAGCTTCTAAAATTAATATCTTGTAATTGTACAGACGGATGCGTATGCAAATGCGACTGTGTAATATTGCAAAATGTTCAGCTGTGTGTAGAATTGCTGAGTTTTGTGTAGCATCAGGTACAATAAAACAAGGAGAATAGGAACACTAAAATATTAAATATTCTTTATTACCTGTCGTTAGAAGCTTTGGATGAATGTAATAATGTCATAGTTGCCTTAACTTTATTTTATTAAAAGAAGGCTAATTTAACCTAAATCAATAATAATTGATTAATGTGACTAACTTAAAAAGTGTGAGCTCATCATTTTCTTTTATTTATATATCAAAATGGTACTTGGTGGTACTATTTAAAAATTGAAAAAAGAAAAAGTTAAACTTAATTAACTTATTGTTAATATTTTAATGCACAAGAATATCTTTTATTTATGATTATAATAAATAAAATTATTTTAATTCCACTTTAATATTCTTGTAAATGTTGTGTGCGCATTATTATTATTATTTTTAATATTTAGATACTCGTACTTTAATGTTACTGTAATGTATATAATTAATTATAATGACTTGTAACATCGTGTTCGTGAGTTACTTCTATTTTTTATTTAATGTTTTATTCTAATCCTATACGGAAATTTGAAGATTTTATATTTTATTTCAAATGCATTTATTATATTAAAAACAAGCCAAGGTTATATAACAACAACTTACCAAAATTCAATAGTTAGAAGTGGGTAGTTCTATTTTGTTTTTGACATACCTAAAAATAAAATAAAATAAATTAAATAAATAATAATTTAATGCACACAAAAGAAACAAAAAGAAACACAAAAAATACTGTTATTACTTAAGATTATTATTAAATTTGCATCCTTATATTTTACAGCCTTCACATTTAAAAAATGTATTACTCATTAATTGTAGAAAAAAAGAGCTGCTTTAACTTTATTCATCCCACATAATAAATTAAAAATAAATTATTGAGATTATTATGAAATGAAATAATAAAAAGTAATAAAAAGTTTTAAGCTGAGATTTTGATTTTGATAAGAATACAATGTCCCATTAAGGATTTCAAAAACTTTCTTATCGCTTCTTTCTGAATTCATTAAAATCCTATACTGGCTTCAGTGTATATTCTTTAGGAATTTTTTGATTTGTAGGTAATAATAATAAATTATTTGAAAAGTTAAATCTTTCCAGCGGTTTATTTTTACTGAGAAACTAGCAATTTGCTGATGATATATTAAAAACAATGGAAATCAAGACCTTTAAATCAATTTGTTTAATAATGCAAGTAATAATGCAAGTGCTATCTAGTATAGTGGGTGTGTCAGAAGCAAAAAGGTTAGAAATATTATTGATTTGGGTCAGTATAACAAGCTGTCAGATTCAGTTCATACGTCAAGTAATATCTAAAAAATGTAAACGTTCACCGCCTACACGATTGCTTTTTCAAACTTTGGTTTAATTTCGGTTTCACTTGAGATCAAAAAAGCCTCAAAGTGTTTTGCATAAATAAATAAAAATCCTAGCAAAATTATTATTTTATGTAAATATGTTTCATTTTCTCAATTCCTTCTTCAATAGTTCGTTCCTATTCAGTCACTTTCTTCTAATTTGTAGATTTATAGATCACAGATTGGTGAGCATTTTACAATGGTATAATCATTTCCACCTAGGTCCTTCTTGAAGTCCTACATTAGTGAAAACTGAACAGACGAACATGTTTGTAGCATAAAAGAGTCAAATGAACAAATTTTACTCGATGGGATACACAGTTTAATGGTCGAATTTAATTGAACTGACAAAAATGTACCACGGCCTATTTTGCTTACTTAGGCTATTTACATCAGCAGAGTTGTCTTGCTAATTGACTTGACATAAGATCTATTGATCAGCTAATCAACTGACTTTAGAATATTAGTCCACTAGACTCCTCTAAATTGGAAATCGCAGAGCGCCACTTTCATCTTCTTTACAGGCTAAACTAAATTTGCAAAAACCACCTAGGTTTCAATTATTTTGTTATATCATAGTTTCTTCGACTTCCGATTAGCGATAGCATCCGTTCTTAAAATCCAGTTGCTATGATTACAGTCCATTTCATCACAATAAATTAATCTTTCTACTGATTTTTAAGCCAAGAATCCATAACTGCTTACTTGATTGAAGATTCGTGCTTCAAATCTCTCTTGAAAATACCAAATTCAACTTGGTCATAGAAGATATTCTTTTTCTTTAATTCTTCTTTTTTACTCACTATCAGTATCTAATAATTTACACCCATCGTTTTGCTCTCGAAAGCAAAAGAGTTGGAAATTTTGCACTTTGTGAAAAACGAAGAATCGAGATGACTCGAGAACTTGGAGGGTAAGTGAAGCAGAATGTTCTTAATGGGGGTTTTTGATGGAATTTAGTATCCCCATTGAGTGTCTTCACCTGCATCTGATGCAGTTTTAACCGATTTTGCAGTTCTTACGATTCGGCCAAACCAGACAGGGCTCGTATCTCAGAAACTACAAGGGTTACAGCAGTCTGGTTCTCGACGCAACTTCGCAAGCACTATGGTGAGATAGAGAGAAAGTTCGATGAAAAACTTGACAACCCCCACCAAAACCGTCCGGATGGTGTTGATCAACAGAATACTCGAATTCCAAGATTGACCTACTCACTCGAGAAAATTCGACTCGATTCGATTAACTTCGAACTTTTCTCGCCAACTTAAAAACTTTGCAACACGGTTAATTATGGTCCGATCAAGCTGGGATCTTTTTTAAACTAAAGAGCATCCAATAAGATCATCTTTTAGATCGAAAACGCAAAAACCTCAAAATGGTTCAAATGTATCCCTTTTAACCTCATTATTTTCGGCATGTAGCTCTCCCAATTCTGTATGCATCTTGGCTTCAAATTCGATTTGGAAATTTTCAAATTTCTTGTGAATTCGTTATTTTTGGTTTTTCGACATTTGTATCGGAACGGGACGTCCTATCGACTCGAAACCTTAACCATCATAAAGAGAAGGTAAGGATATGTAAAAAGTGCCAATTTTTTTTTTGAAAAAGCACTCCTTGTATCTGAAAATCGAATTTGATGGTGTAACGTTGGTGCCCATGATTCGGGAAGATATCTCACGCTTTCCAATATTTGATTTTTATGGCGAGAGCTATACCAAAAGATAGGGCCGACTGGCGACTTTTCTTCTTTTATATGTTAATTCGGTTTGATATTGAAAAATCAACATTTTTTTGTAGTCCTTGAAATTTGGTTTCATATTCAAAATTTTTTTATATCTGACAACGTGGTAATATTCAGGCAAAATCTAATCTTAATAATAATTTCAGATACAGAAACAAACTTAAGACTACTGACTTATATCAATGCATAAAAAATTTCATGGTTGTACCTACAATACTTCTCAGGGTTTTGGTAAATAGATGGAAATATTTTGGCAATATGTACCAGGAAGTACTGAGTCAGTCAAAAACAAACTTTTAGGTAAGAAAAGACCAATACCCTACCCAAAATGTATTTTGCCATTAATATTTGAAGTTTCATTGTTAGAAGCAAGATAGATCACGTGTCTGTCATATCTGCCTAGACATATGAAACTATAATTTATTAGTAAAAATAAGAAATTGCTAATTTATTGAAATCTATACTATTCTCCGATGTTGCAATTATTGTCAAAATTGAAATAGTGATCGCAACCATAATATGCAGTAATAACTATTTGTCGAAATTATTCTTCAAATGGTTTCTCTGAAATATTTTTTTTTTGTTTCTCTAAGTTAAAAAACATATGTCGCTACAAAACCTTTTTAAATAATGCAATATATACAAATCCTCCCGTTTCATCCAATATAATAAATACTATTAAAAACGGAAATGTCAAAAAAGAAAAAAGTACAAAATAAATAACAAAGTCGGATGAGATTTTTTCATAAGAAAAAAATCAAATACTAATAAAAACTGACAAGCAAGTAACACAAAGTCGATACTCATTTGTATTCTGTACTACCAAATGTTGCTTTATCAAATTCCGCACAGAAATCAACAAGATTACAGCTATACCAACCTAGAGAGAATCGGGCTTATTCTGCAAAAACCACAATACATTTTCCTGATTGAACACGTCAAGTTCAATTTGTATTATTATTTAAATATTATATATTGGAAGATGGGAAATTTCGATTTTTAACACCGAAAATGCTACACATTTTTTTACGAAATACATGGTTTAGAAATCAGAATCCTTTGTGATGGTAGATAAATATATCGGAGAAAAATGTTTGAGTGTTTTATAAATTCTTATGTTTCACGAAGAAGAATAGAGCTCATTCTGAATGAACGCTAGAACAATAAGAAAATCAATTCCGAAATGAACTTCAAACTTTAAATATGGAGCTTTTAAATCCAAATACTCTTACGTTATCGTAATATCTTCAAATGCACTTAAACTTTATTCGTAAATCCGAATAATGCTGTAGAGCGATACATAAAGTTGGTCGTTATAAGCAAAATACATCACTTTGGTACTCAGCTGCAACAAGAGTGGGAATTGCTGAGAAGAAGTTGTCCAGAAACTTGCAACGATAACGCTATTAAGTTGAAAGCAAATTGAATTCACATCAATTGAACTCATTAAATTAAAACCAAAGCTATTGCTTGGTTTCAACGTAAAATTAACTGCAGTTTCAATACATCCCAACCTAAAGTGTAAAGTTTTTAATTAAATTTTCTAAATAGAAAGAAGATTCCTTTGTTCGAGTTATTTTTAACTTTCTTATTCTCTTATTTTTTTCTTATTCAAATACCATCCTTATCTTTATTTCATTTCATTTATTTCATTGATTTTTCAAATGTTTGACGTAGGTTATATTGATAAGACTTTGAAACTTCGCATTAACTAAGGTATGTTATTGTTATTGCATTCCCGAGTCATACATTATTCAAAATGATTCACGTGACAAAAACTTTTTTTTTTGTCAATACCCACTAACGCATTTCTTTGCGGTTTATCAGCAATTCAAAAACATTCGAGTGAGCGAAATTTATTATTATAATTAATAACAATTACATTATGTTGGTTTTAAAAAGACTTGCCAGTAGAATTAATCCTCTACTGCATACGCTAGATAAGCTGGATTTACATAACGAATTAAAACTGGAGCTTTGTGAAAAGAAAAAGTTCACTCTTCAAAACTACAGATTTTTGCGTTTTTAATTAAATCGCTTCCCTGAAAACATTTTTTTTGAGAACAATTAAAACAATTATAGCAATCCGGAAAAAAATGAGAAGGCGTTATTGGTGTGATGTTGATTATCGTTGATAATACAATAAATAATGAATTTTACCGTTTCTGCAACCTACGTTAAGCAAAAATACTATAAATTATAGAATTTAAAGATTATTGCGGAACAAGCTGAAAGGTATGTTATTAAACAATGTGTAATTAATTTATAGAAAAAAAAGCGAATTTAATAAAATAAATAAATTATGTAAGATAAATTGTGTAAGTCCACTCTTAATCCTGATTTATCACAAAAAAAAATTAGATTTGCAATTCGGATTTAATAGCGTAAAATAAAGTACAACCTAATTAGGACAGAGAAATCCACCAATGAATAACTTGACCAAATTATATCACCGAAAAAATTTTAATTTTATACAGCGCTATCTATATATATCTAAGGGAACGTTCAAAATCAACAGGGAGCCCAAACGGAAGAAGCTAAAAACGTGAAATTTGGCAAGAGTATTCACACTAAAAAGGAAATTTCTTCTAGACCGCCCCTAAGGAAGTGAAAAGGGGAGAAAAGTGAGGTAAACTATATACTGCGATCGGAAAGTATGGAATAAAATTTATAGCTTCAAGATTATTTTGCTTGTTAAAAAAGCGTAGAGACACGTGCGCATATTTTAATGATCCAGGATGACCTATAACGAACTTAAATTTTTCTTAAAATAGAAACTTGAAGTGTCTTAGCATTCTTTCATTTCTTCCGGACAAGATTTACAAAATTTCTAGTTAACGCAGTGCCCAAGAGAAAAAAACTGAAAACATGAATAGTTATATAAACAAATCTATAGCCCTAATGGAAGACAAAGTATGGAAAACTGAGACCAAAACTTCTAATTGCTTAATTTCGAAGATAACTCTCTTTGAGCAATCATTAATTTTGCTCAGATCTTCAAAAGAAAAAACAGTACAAACAATTTCTCCAAGAAGAGACTCCAAAGATATAAAGTCTTGGCTTAACATAAAAAAAGCATTGTCTCAGTTTCATCTTGCTATGGGGGTAACTACTTGACTACTTTTAACATTCAAGTTGTTTTTGACTTTTGCCAAAAGAACTAAATTCGAAAAAAATATTAACTTCGAAAGATCAAAACTTTGATCCATTACAATCTATCTAGTTCTTTTGCTGAGCAAAAACGTTGTGCAATAATTAAAAGAGAAATTTGGGCTAGGATGATTTCTCCCAAACGCTTTCTCTTTTTTAATATAACAGAAAACAATCTTGAACCTTCGAAGAATTCACGTTACTATTTTCTGTCCATTACCATTTCTGTAGCTCGCTTCCAATTATTTTTTCTAAGGCTTTTAACATATTGTTGTTCCGTGACGCTTTAGGTCTTTCTTTTTTGTTTCTACCCCAAGTCCGCTTTCGTATCACTTTTAATTCTTATAGTCTTTCCCATATCACTTGTAGTCTGGAAAACTTCATTTCAGTTGCTTGCAGTCTTGATTTCTCAAGTTTCTCCCCCGAAGGTTAAGGTGGGTAGGTATATAGTTTTGTATAGACCGTAGTCTTTCATTATGTTCCCCTAGGTATTTGACTATTTATATCTATGTCTATTAGAGACTACCCTCACTTTGGTTTTATCTGCATTAAATTCGAGGTTGATCCCACATTTATGCATTATGCTTTATTTCTTCAATACGTCATCAGCACACATTTCCAAGTTTATTGGTTTCAATCTTCTATAGCCCAAGTAAAAGTTTTTCATTTTTTTGATCATCACATCCTTTTATCACATCGTCCATAACATATGGGTTTAGCACCCTTCCATGTCTGCTCCTTATGATGTAATAACCCTTAGAAAAAACTGTTCATATAATGAAGCAAGTACAATATATTTGATATTTTTTTGTATGTGAATGAAATAGTGAAAGGGTAACAACACCTAAAGGTGACGTATTCAAGTAACTATCAGAAAGTATACAATTTATTGGGCAATATCTAAAAAAATAAACAACCTCATGTACTTACATAAATAAGTCACGGAAAAAAAGTATTTATGCAAATATGGTGTTTTCTCACACGCCGATCGAGCTCTTCCAACAAATACCCTAATTTCTCTGCACTTTTTTTTATTGTCTTTAAGGATGTTCAGATATTTGTATTTATCCATTATTCCATTCAATGCAGCCCCACCATAAGACTTCTACGTTTCCCTTTTACTGTTGAATTGCTATTCTCTTTCTTCAATGCGTCACTAGCTTTCATCCGCACACCTTGTACTTACTGTCGTTACTAAATATAATCTGTTCCCAGAACTCTCCTGGCTCTTTTAACATATTCTTTTGCGAATCGTAATCGTTTCTCAATTTATTCTGCTTAAATATGGTTTTCGTCTTTCTTATATAGTTTAATAATAGTATTTCTTTCGTCAATTGTTGTCTCATCTTTTCTTTCATTTTGCTACTTTATTGGTTTTTCTAAAACACGCACTTAACATTGATCGAATACATTGAATACATACAGTGGAAGCATAAATAGGGACTTCCCCGAGTTAGTGTAATGTTATTATTTGATTTCACCGTCATTCTATGAAATGTATGAATACTTCTGGCGGAATTCTGGCATTGTTTTGCGTCTATCTTACCTTTTCATCATACATTCTAAAGTTATCATGTTAAGTCATCTTGAGATACTACGCAAAACTAACTTCTTGAACTTGCACGCGGAAATCATTATTTTTCTGACATTCTTTTCGATAATCATGCAGTTTGAGCAGTCTTTTCTGCTGACCTTCTTGTAGACTGGTAATATCATCGCTGTACTCTAGTCAGTTGGGGTCTTTTTTAAATCCCACCATGTTGTCATCAACAAACCTAATCATTTCACAATATAGAATCGTAAAAAGAGAGATCTGAGCTGGGCACTAATAATAATAGCATTTTGATGAGTAACTGAAGCATTGTTGAAACAAGCTTTGGAAGTTGGCCAAAACTAACTTCTTCATAGAGAAGTCAATAGAGGTATTTGGGGAAGATGACAGCATGAAAATAATATTTCGCAAAATAGACCTCTGTGATTGGTATTGAAAATAAAACAACGAATAGTGGTATATGTTCCATCTTACATGAGACGCGGGATATAAATCATAATATTACATTAAATCCGCACTTATTGAGTTAAAGAAGATATTTTTAGAACAATTAAGTTCGGTTATGTCAATTCCAGTTAATCATCAAGTTAGCCACAACAATGTTTGTGGTAAATAACTAAAAACAACACCTTCTTTATTACATTTGATAAGAAACTAGTAAACAATTAAATAACGAGCGAGAATTCCAGCTGTCAAGCAAAATTCTTCTCGAGGCTATATTTAGATATTCGCAAATTTATTACCAGAAGTAAAAGATGCACACACTTGTGCGTGCAGTCAACGAAACCCATAATTCAACTTTTTCTAAAATATTCAGAAATCGACCACTGGAACAACATTTTTATCGTAGTTTTTTTGGGTAGGTTTCTAACATTTTTTTTTATCTGTGGAAAAGGGGAAAAAGAGTGATTGAACTCACTAATGGGGTGGCGACATAATCAACGTTTATATCTTTAATGTGGGTGTATTTGCCCACAATTTGAAATCGGATATTTGCCGGTTATAAGAGGATATAAAAGGGGTAGTAGCCAGTTTTGTTTACTCTGAACAAAGATGGTTAAATGTGTATTATAAAAGTTTACAAATTACACTTTTTTTTTAAAGAGGAGTTTTTAGTACTAATGAATGGTTTCGATTTGAAATAAAACACGCCAAAGCCAGGTTATTAAAACTTTTTTTTTTTGTATCTTTAAAGGATTATTAATTTTGGTCGACAATAAATAAAATTGCTTTAATGGAATTTTCTAGAAAAACACGCTTTAAGTGTGACAACATAAGGTATAACTGTCTAATGATTCATCTAAGGAATCACACATACATTTAAACATAAAAATGTCGGTTTTTACGGTATGATTACAACATTTTTGTGGTAGTAAACTAAAATATGCGATGCATGACGAAGTTAATAAAAAGAGAACACCGGGATTAAACGAGAAACAGCAGCGGGGTGACGTGGAATTGTGGTTATCATGTTGGAATGATATTCTCTAAAATAGATATTTGTCAACATATAATATTTAATATATGAGCTGGAAGGTTGATTAAGGCACCTTATTTACAAACCAACGATTGGAGAAACTAATCAAACATGTGCGGTTTTTGGTTAAGCAAAGCAAGAGCGCGGCTTGACGATTATACGCTCGAATCGACTAGAAATGAGGATTGTAAAATTGGAATTTTATGTAACGATTGGTAATCTCTTTTAATTTAGACAGTTTATGGGTCCGCCGAGTTAATGGCGGGAATGCAACTCCGTGGGGGATGAACATGCGGTATTATTATGAAGAGAGAGTAGCCATTAATGCCGATTTCCCAGATATTGCATATTGATATTGGATTTCGAGAACGTGCATTTTATAGACATTCAAACATCTGGGGGAATTGCGGACAACATATGCACTCGGTTTGAGGGTAACTTACTTTCAAGGAGCAGAAGGTTAGTCATAGATTATCCTATGCGGAAGCAGCAACAACGATGTTATCTACATTTGCTGTCACAAATACGTATCGTAAAATTTTTAAAACTCCTCCAGACACATTTTCAACGCCGTCCTAAAATAAAATCTATAAATGTCAGTTAAAGGTTATTAAATTAGTGTAGAGTACGGAACTAAATAATTTGGTTCTCAATTAAGAAAAAATATAATTAACGAGGAATTTATTCTACTTAAATAATTTCTTTCGGATTCCGCGGACCGTATATTTTAACTGGCACAGACGTTCGGGTTCCCTACGAAATTAACGCTCATAAAATTTTGTTCGCTACTAGCGATGCAAAAATCTGTTTCCGGTTTTTCGGGAAATTAACTCTAATTTAGTTTTCACGAAATCGAGGAAAAAATTTTTACTTAGCGTATTTTCAGGTTTCCTTAATCTTTTACCACTTTACCTTTTTTAAACGTATTTCGTTTACGATAAAATGACTCGAATAAAAAACAAACTCAATTTATATTTTTAATTTTCCCCAGTGCATACTTAGATGCATCGACTGAAAGAAAAGCGCTTTAAACGGAGTAAACACAAAAATGTTGAATTTATTTGGCTTCCGGTCTGCAACCTCGGAAGCCGTAGTAGTGAATGTACTTTGCAAGTTGAAAGCAACAACATAATTCCAGCACGAAATCTAAAAAGATTTATTTAATCAAGTACCGGCAAAAAAATAATTTTTGAAAAACGCATCGTTTTATACACAAGAACGTGTGCATTTCCGTTTGACAAAACAGATTTTGAGTAATTTATAGTCAAAACACGTAACGACGTAACTTATTCTCGCTACGATATAGTAGCTACAATATCGGTGATGGACGGACGGTCTTTCCGTTTAAATTACTTTGTAAAAACATTTGAAGATTATGGAACGAATTAAAATGAATTTTTGATTATTTGCTTAGGTTATCATAAATTATTTAAACCGGTTTCATTTTGATTAAGTCAATTTAAAACTAACCTAACAATCCTTTTACTGAAAGTCAACTTTATATCGGAACGAAAACAGATTGATCTCTTATCCAGAGAAAATGAGCAAATGGTACTACATTTGGGAAAAACTTTCCTTTTCAACAATTAGAATAAATTTTTATTTTATATTATAGCTACAATGAAGTTATCTTTCCAGTGCTACTTGTTACAAACTGATAGCAAAAATTATCGCAAATCAATATGAGAGATAATTATACATTCCTGAACTTATTGATTTTGTTAGCACTCACACAGAAACACGAAATATGATGTCTACCAAACAGGAAATTTCAGCCCATATTATATTATGATGACATAACATTTCATTACTTGATTCTTGACCTGGCAAAAGGTTGAGATTCTGGCTGTAATTGGCCCCCAAACGGGTTTGGCCCCGGAGTCTCTAGACTCCTAGTCTCTCAGCCCAGTCAGACTCACACCCACCCAACATTGTGATGTGATTTGGCATAAAAGATTGAAGATTTCATAATGTTAGGCATTTCATAATTAGAGTAAGAAGGTTTGCATCTCCAAAGACATTTGCATAAGATAATGAGGTTGGCAAAAACACACGTCTTAATGTTGACAATGAGAACATTGGTTTCAACAATCTTTACGCCATTTATGAATTCAGTCTGGTTTGCCCAAAACATCAAAATCTAAATAAATGCCAAAATGCAGAAATCTTCATGATCAAAACATTTTTTATTTGTTTTTATAATTCTAAATACTTCCTGCTATCTTTATTAGTTCCAAATAGATATTCTTCCCATTGCAATCTTTCCCCAATTCTGAAATTGATAGATGCACTGATTTTTATTTTTTCCCTTTCTATTTCTGGTTTCAAAATCTACTTCCTCCAAAAACATCTTAAGAATAATTTACAAGAGCGACAATAGCAACGCGACACAAAGCACAGCGCAAAATTGCATCTAATTTTCAACTCAATATACAGTGATCGACACACAGTTCGCACCAAATGAAAAAATTTTTTATTTTTAATTACTTACTTAACTTTGATCTACCTAACCATATTTTGTTTTTTGTCTGATGTTTTTTGAAATTACCAAAACTGAAAATCGTCAATATTTTCCAAAATATCAGCGCTTTTGGTGTGTATGACTATCACCAAATGAGACGAGATTTTAATATTTAATTTTTGTCAAAGTAAGGCAGAAAAGTTATTTCTTTTTAATGACACTGTGTTAAAATCTCATCAGTCATCAAAACCACTGATACTGACAATTTCCAATGTTGATTATTTCAAAAGACGCCATTTTCTGATAAATCAGAACTGGTTTGGTAAATGGAAGTAGCTTGTGTTTGTTGTATTGGAGCAAGAAGTTTTTCAAAAAGATCAAAAATTAACATTTTCCCCATTTGTTGCAAATTGATAGTTTTGGTAGTATATAGTCTTTCCTCTTTTTCCAATGAAATTCATTTTTTTCATACAGCTATAACAGTAGCCGATCTGATATAAAATTAACAAAACGTAAGTTTTAGGTTTCGATATAACATGAGCTCGCGAAGCAGAGTGACCATAAAACCTCTGTCAGAAGAGAAAGCTAGAGGAATAAGACGAACAAGATATTCTATTATGAACAAATTATCCGACGAAAGCAAAGGAGAGCGGTTTCAGAAAACGATTAATGAAGTAATAATATCCAATGAAGACATAAACATAGAAGAAAAATGGGCAAATTTTAAGGAAGCAATGAAGAAGGCAGCGCAAGTAACAAGAGAATCGGGAAAATCATGGTATGATAATAATAAGTGTAAAGAAACAGTACCAAAACAAAAATGTTAAAGCGCAATACGTTGAAAAACAAGAGTAGAATATGAAAGGCGCAAAAAAGAAGCGAAGAATGAAAACAGATCATTTAAACCAAAAAAATGGAAAGTGTGCAAAATAACTACGGGAAAAAACAAACAAGGCAGTTCTATACAGAATTAAAAAGGGAGAAGAAAAAAACAAAATGCTATTTTATAGATACAGAGAGTCTAAAAACAGACGGGCTGAATATTATGAAGAGGTTTTTGAGGATGAAGAATATGATGACAATATCCAAGACAGCAAGACGGAGAGAACATAACACAGACTGAGAAAATACCCACGAGACAAGAAGTAAAAGCAATAAAAATGTTTAAAAAGAACAAAGCACCAGGTGATAACTAGATACCACCTAAAATGACACCCAAAGAGATCAACTCGAAGAAGCACTTTATCAGATCATAAGAGAAGTATGGAAAGGAAGTCATGCCGAATAGGTGGAAGGAAGTTGTAATCTGTCCAATACATAAAAATGGGGATGCCACAAATTGTGAAAATTACAGACCCATAGCACTATTGGACGTCGCCTATAAACTTCTGGCAATATAAAAAATCGACTAGGAGAGATCACAAAACAGAGACTGGAGCAGTATCAACGTGGGTTTCGGAAAAACAGACCAGTACAGATCAAAAGCTACCCGTGTACATGGTTTTCATAGATTTTAAACAGGCCTATGATACAGTAAAACGAGAAAAAGTGTACGAAAGAATGAAGAGGTTAGGAATATCAAAACAAATACATACATTTAGTAAGAATGACGTTGAAAAAAGAGACAGATTATAATAAGTGCAAGTGAATGGAAATATGTCGAGGAAATTTGATGTAGAGTAGAGACCTAAAACAAGGAGATCCACTGTTACTGTCATCAACTTTTCAATATAGTCACACTATACAATCAACAATCAAAAATCATGGCATATGGCTGATGACATTGTAATTTTAGCCAGGAACAGCGAAAACTTGATAAAAGCTCTAAAAAAAGGAGAAAAGTGCAGCAAATGATAAAAGGCTGAAACTAAATGAGAATAAAACAGAGGAACAGGAAGGAAAACAAAGAAGACGAGAGACAAAATTAGATATTACTACAGAGAATGGTAAATGATGTTAAGAAAAATTCAATGATCTGGGCGTAACAATAATGGAAAAAAAACAAAACTAAATATCAGTAGTTCCTGTATGGTAGTGAAGTTTGGAAAATGAACCAAAAAAGGAAAGGAATGTTGGAAGTCTGGGAGAGGAAAGTACTCGGAAAAAGCTATGGAGGGAAAAAAAGAAAAAGATATATGGTAAGGAGGACCAATAATGAACTGATGCAACTGTATGGAGAACCTTCAATATCAAATATAATAAGAGCACAAAGAATGAGGTGCCTCGGGCATGTTCAAGACTTACCAGAACAGAGAATAACAAAGCAAATGCTGACCGGAGAAATTACCAAAGATCAAGAACTAAGTGGATAGAGGCAGCAGAGAAGGATCTTCGTTAACTCGAAGTCACGAACTGGTAACAATTGGCGAGAAATAAAAAAAGTGCAATAAGGCTATGAGCCTTCTCGGACTGTAAAGCTGTTTTCTCGTAAATCTAGATTGTGCCAAAGAAGTTTTTAGCCAAGGCATTTCGTTCCAAAATTCAATCTAGTTTGGGAAAAAATTGATAAATAAAGGTTTACTTACCATGTTCGAAAAAATACGTGCAATGTGCTAGTTCAACAAGAACCAATTGCCAGCACTTACCAACGTGTGAATATCTTTGAATTGTTATAACGTCAATAATACGCTCAGGATCAGGTTTGTTTTGATTTCTACAGTGAAAGCAACACGAAAAGCTTGAAGAAATGTCCTTAGATAGATCTCTTCCGTATCAATTTTCAATTTATTCTTTTAATCTAGTTTTTCAATTCAAGTTAAGTGGTGGGTTGTAGGAAACTGGGTAAAGGGTTCGGCAACGATTTTCATAGAATCATAAAAACGTATTGATTGCAATTTCTAACTGGTGGTTAATTTAAATTAACTTGTTGTAGTTGTGAAGGATGAATAAGTAAGCATCTGATATAATGATAATCTAGAGAGAATAGAAAGAAGTTAAAAATTAAAAAAAGCGAAGAGAAAAGCGGAAACGGTTTAAAGTTGAATGTAATTACAATTGTCTATCCTACGGATATAAAAAGAGTGACAACAATAATAAGAAACCAAGTTTTTAATAAAAAAGCTAAAGCAGCTTTTCTTTACTTCAATCATGATTCCAAGACGTAATTAATTAAATAACACTGTTACTTATTCGTTTATTACAGTTTTTAACATTCACATAAAATAAACAAATTCTATAATTTAAAAAAGTCATTAAATTCTCAGATATTACAGAGGATTTTTATTAAATACATATTTGCGATTTCGTCTGTGTTTCATTTTCTTTCTAGCAAATTAAACTAAAAATGGTGGCTAACTCCCGTTGTCCAAATATTAATTTTAAATTAATTATATTTAATATTTTGATAGTTAATTATTATTAGATTTACAAGCAATGAATAAATTAATTTATCTGTCTTTTGCAAATAAAGTTCATCAGAAATTTAATTTTACCACATGCGGAGGTTTCTAGGATCTCTTTACCACGGTCGTGCGGATGGTTACGATCTGACCCTGCTAATTGAATACTTGTGTTTTTTATTATATAAAAGTAAAAGAAATTAATTGCTTAAAAGTACAAAACACGATTCTCTCCAGATGATAGATATGTTAGAAAAATATTTAACTGTAATGTTCACGTGGTGAATGTCTTTTAAGAATGGTATAATGTATGTGTGTTGTTAAAAAAGTCATTAAATAATATAAAACGAAGGTTTAAAAGCCAAAACGAAAACTCATGTACTTACAAACACAATAAGAATGTTACTTTTCATTTCTACTTCAAAAAGCGGTCTACCGAAATACGAAAATGAAGTTAAAAACGCACGCTAATTCAGTATTTTTATTTAAAATGTAGTGAAATATTTTAGAAAGTCAAGTTAGAGAGAAAACTCTTAAGAAGCTTTAACAGTAGTCATAAGTTATACCTAGCATAAAATATACATATCACCGCAAGCTGCTACGTTAAATCCTTACTCTAAGGAGCTAATGGATTTGTATCATATGCTACTTGACATAAAATATGCTTCCTCTTAATAAGTTCTACGTGTAGATATTAGAATACCATGAATCATGCACACAATATTAATATTACTTGTGGGTAGGGTGTAAATTACCTATACGTGTTAAGAATGGTCCTTATTTTCTATTTGCCGATAAAAAATAAAAATTCCTACACCAACACATAATTCAATATTTTTAAGAACTTCACCCTAGCCATATACATAACCTGGCAATTGTAACGTCTGAATTGAGTTGTATTTTGCTGGCAGTTCAAGAAGAATGTTCAAGATTAATTTGTTTTATTTCGCTTTTAATCCAATCGCTGACAAAAAGCAATTAATTACCACTAACGTGCATGGTGGTTTGGTAGAAAATAATAGTGAATTTCAAGACTGATAGAATTTGTTTAATTCAGTAATCGTATAAAAAATGTTTTGTTTTTAGAATTCAATTTTGATATAAGAAATGTCCATTCAATGGTGAAAGATTCTGGATGTTTGACATTTGGCTTTGGAAAAAAGTTCATGAATGCTTATTTATTGTCCTTTCATCAAAATCCTGCATTCGATTGTGAAACCAAAACCTGAACGAATAATGCCAAACCATGAGGCAAAATGTATGACTAAGATGATAAAGAACAAGATTTGTCGTGGTAGTGTTAACCAATAGAGACATAGTGCGTCCGAATAACTTTCCTGAATTAATCAAATCTACCAAACATTTCTGATGTATCACAACTTTCAAAAGAATCAAGAATCGGAATAACTCGAGAACGATGACACCTAGCAGCGAAAATCGACAAAATCGATTGGCAGGGAGAATGTTCCACTCCAAGCAGTTTTAAATTTGAGCCCATAGGCGTCCGTAAGAAGAATCGGGACGAAGGTTTTGCAAAAGATATCACAATTCAGTGTCTTCATTTGCATCTGATGCCGCTCGAAGAGATTTCACACTTCTTATGATTCAAGCACGACAGGCCAAACCAAAGAGGGCTCCTAGTTCAGATGCTATAAAGGGCTGCGAGAGTCTGGTTTTCGCCGATCGACGCAGCTTCGCAAGCACTATGACGAGATAAAAGAGAAAGTCCGATGGAAAATCAAAAAAATCCCGAAGCTCTCCAAGCAACCGTTTGGAGAATCTGCAAACTTTACAACTCCCACCAAAACCTTTCTGATAGTCTTGATCAATATAATACTCAAGATTCTAGATGTATCGAGAAAATTCGATTCCGAACTTTTCTCGCCCACTTAAAAACTTTGTAACTCGGTTAATTATGGACCGATCAAGTTGGGATCTTTTTTAAACTAAAGAGCATCATTAGAGTAACAAGCTTTTGGACCTTTTTGAGGCGGTTATCCGAGTTCCTAGGGAAACGTAGTTGTAGCACTTTGATGTGTCGTGGAATGGGCAACAAAAAAAGGTTCTTCCTATAAGATCATCTTTTAGATCGAAAACGCTAAAAGCTGAAAATGGTGCAAATATGGCTCTGGAATGGACACCCTTTGAGTTAGAGCGACGAATCTTTTGCAGTGAACGTTTTTCGTTATTTGTGTTAGAACGGTACGTACTATCGACTCGAAACCTTAAAGATATGTAAAAAGTGTAATACGTCCTTTTTTTTGAACAATCACTCCTTGTATCTGAAACTTAGAAAAGTTGGTGCCCATAGGTGATCCATAGGAGTGTTGTGGAGAGATATCTGGCGCTTTCGAATATTTGATTTTTATGGTGAGGGCTATAGCAAGAGTTATGGCAAGCATAGCACGTTTGTAAGGAAGCGATATGGGCCGACTGGCAATTTTTAACAAACTTAGTACAAAAATCCAAGAACCTAAAAAGTTCATTTACTTTCTTCCTTGGATTACAAAGCTTCCATCTGGGATCTAATCTTTCCTTTATGTTCGTGTCTAGATCGTTCAGATTTCATTCGCTTGTTCTGTCTATACTCTTGTAGATTATGGAGATTCCTTCAAGGATTTATTTTGTTTATGGTTTGAAGATTTTTTCATATGATGGTTAATAATGTAATAAATAGAAAAGATACAAATTAAATCATAAAATTCCTTAAAAAGAAGGTAAGTTAATAACAAATAAAATAGTCATAGCCGTAGGAAATAACCAAACACTAGAAACGTTATACCGCGTAAATTAATTTATAAAGTCAAAACAGCCATTAAATGTTTACCATTTTGTTTTTGTTAAGAATCAATATTCATCTTTCACTAATTGTAAATTATTATAGTGAAATTATAAATCAAATAAGTTCGGAGCCGTCAACTTCTCGTTTTTTTTAAACGTCCAGCACCGTAACATAAATCAAAATGTTTTTATTTTAAACGACAATAATTATATAATAAAAAGAAAAAGATTTAAAAAAATATTTAAACTCTTTTTTTGTTTAATAGAGATGACGGTAATGCATATAAAAGATCCAAAACTACCAATAAGAATTTTGCCAATCAAAGAACAAAGGCGGAGAAGTTTGCGTGATATAATTAAAGATTTTTTGGTAGTAGCCCGAAGCTAATAAAATTATTATATAGACAATTCAAAATTTCGAGTTCAAAAATTAAATTCAACATTCATTTCCTCACGTTCCCGCTGGTAAATTACACTCATTCATGAGATATAGGGTTAAAGAACTAAAATGGTGTTCTACAAGACCGCCGGCTATAAAATCACAGAACTTTAGCTAGACATCATGCATTTGTATTATCGAATTTGTAATCGAAACGCATCAAAACTAGCTGTATTTAGTTAAAAGGAAAAAAGTATAAATAAAAATATCTATTAGATACATAAATATTTTGTCGTTAGATCAGGAATTAAATTCTTACACGTCTCGCTACTTGTAGAACCAAAAAGAGCAATTCGGCTCGTTTTCCCGTATACGGGTAAAGGAGGAATTCTCGACAACTTTCTGGCGTTGTTTAAGAGCGCAGAGGATTAAGGGATTACGAATAGATTTCCTAAAATATATTAGAGACCGAATGCTATGTAACTCTATAAATTGTATATAATTTGATTACATTCGAATTAGGGCGAATATACGATCAAGTAAATTTGCCATTACGGGGATCATCCGGGTGTCTAAGTATTGAAAGCTGGGAAGTGATAAAATTTAGTGGGAGATTTGAATTAATGGTTCTTTTTTGGGAATATGTAGGAGTATAAAACCGCATTTGATGGAATATCAAAATATCGAAATCGTCTTTTAGTTTGGTAGATCAAAAATGAATTTATTCGGGGAAACTCATTACTCATCGCATGGGTAACAATAAATTTTCATAAACAACCCCGTATATTAAATAAGAATATTCTTAGTTAATTTATTATTTCATTACTATAATTGATACAAACTATACACATAGAAGATATTTCATAATTTTAATTTGAAGCACACAAGATGTATTTATCAAACTGAGGAGAAAACTAATGTAGGTAGTTGACTTTTTAAGACCTTGAAAAATTATAAAACACACAATTTTTGTATATATTAAATGTGAAACCTAACTTGATAAAATTTTACTTCTTGTTAGACTACATCTTACTTATTTCTATAAAGTCTTGTTTATTTATATTATTATCTATTCTCCTGTGTGGTCACCATCATTTAAAATTCAAACAAGAATTAATCAACAATTAATAAAAACAAACAACTTAAGTTCAATTTTACCTTCTCTACATAAATTTTAGTGACCATTAATCGAAAATACTCGTAGCAAGCAGGAATAGTTTAAACAGCAATATACCGAAATGATAATTTTGCAGATTTGGCGTTTTTGCTTAGCACGGCACCATAGATATTTATACGATACCATTCTGCATCTAAAATACAACTGATGCATGCAATAACGTAACAAAGTAATATTCGAATAGATTTCATAGAAGCTTGTTACTATCAAGAATGCCATTCAATTCAATTATGTACATACATTTTGTTTTTAATTTTTTTGCAATTGTTTCCTATTCCATATCAACATTTACAAAATATTTTTAAAAAACGATTACATAAAAACGGTAATTGTTTACGACCTAAACATACAAAAATAAAAATATTTTATTCCCAACACGGTACATTATTTTATCGTTACTTCGTTAGGTTTTTACTACATTCAGGAAAGTAGGCGTAATTAAAATCAAATAAAATTATACGCAGATTTTAAAACATAATTATTTTTTACACAAATGTAACTTGAAAAAAGCGTAAAATTTCTTCTGTAATGGGAGTTTAATATGCTGTTTTAGCACGAGAGTTTTGTTTCATTTGGATGTTCTCGAGTTACGGGGAAAAAAGAATCAAAGAAACCTTAATAAAAATAACGTGAATCGTGTGCTGGAATTATTAGGTTTCAACGAAAACAAAAGAATAACAGTAACATTTATACAAAAATGTATATCATTGTATGGTATAGTACATTCACCGCCAAGCCATTTTGTACTCGTAGATCAAAAACATTAACAGCATTCCTGATATTTTCATTACAAACAACTGGGATTAAATTAGTAAAGTGTGTTTAACAGTAAACAGTGAATCAACAAAGTAAATAAAAATACGGTAGATTCGGATACATACAGCAACCAGAAATTTTAAAAAAAATTACATTATATGACACGTATACATGTAACACCCTGTATACGGGAAAATAAGATTGGTCGATGGAGCATTTAGTACCAAAAAGAATGGTTTTTGAGTTTTTGCCCTACGTTTATAAATAACGGCGTTATGAAAGAATTCGACTTAAATGGGACGCTTTGTATAATTTGTACAAGACATTTAAAACAATTTCGTACTGTTGAGATTTAGAAAAATTATTATGTCTGCATCTGTTTTGGTCACGTATTTTGACCGTGTTAATGTTTCATTTTGTCTATCAGGTCTAGATAACTCATGCTTTGGAATTTTTATTTAGATCTTCAATTAGTCCTCCTGTATAACGATCTTCCTATTTCGCAACCTCTACCTTTCGTCCTCTTCTATCGTAGCATTCATAATTTTATCTGTTCAGGTCTTGTAATTCTCCTTACTTGTTTGCTCATTTTTACCAAAGTGTCTAAAAAGAATTTTCATTATTTTCATACACTTTTAGAATTATTTGGTTAGAAAACATTAAAATCGTCAAGAAAAGCCGGGGTTTCTCGGCCAACAATATTGGCCCGATTTAATACGTGGTTCAAAATGATGATCGTTCAGCTGTGAGATTTCCCTGAAGATACTTCTGACGACGACTATCGTTTTTGAGACAAAATCTCGAGTCATCTGTATACAATATATCGTTCCAAGGTGTATCCTCCCGTAGCCTTAATCTTACCCAGTGCACCCTTTAGCTTCGATGCGCTGCGCTGGAGTTCTTGCCGGACCATATGATGCCAGCCCTACCTCCTATAACCGATTTCGTACGGTTTGGTCAGATACCCTTAGACCTGTTGCGTTTTGAAGTTCCTGCTGCAAGTTATTAAAAATCGATCTTGTCGAGGTGTCGTAATGCGAGAGGATCTACTGTCCGGTCTTCTAAAGACACACAGGTAACAACCTCCGCAAAATTAACTTGCTCTGTTCTTTCCATTCAAAGTGTCCAAGAGATTACACAATAAATCTTACAAAATATTAAAAATGATAATAAACTTGACCAGTTACAATCAATGTGTTTGCAAACAATTGATATTTTTTGATAGACAACGTCTACGTTGCTGTAATCGTGTGAAAGATGTTCATTCGCACGTTTTGGAACAAAAATTGAAAAAATCCAAGAATTTTAATGGCCCAAAATGCGTAAGACATTCTAAAAGTGAAACTTCTGACCGAGTGTACGTATGGACGACGAGTCAGTCACCACTCTATTCTTTACCATACCACACCAATAATAAGTCGCTCACCACTTCTTATCACTATTAACTTTTTCTGAACTATCACCATCACTTCTGTCTCATCTATATCAATCCATTCAACTCTAATCAAGCAACATCTCGTGTTTCCACCGCAGCGGCCGCATTCACCGGCTCAATCAGCAAACAGCTTCTAAACGACCACCCAAGCTTTGAAGAAGCTCAGTAGCAACCAAATTACGTAGATCTCAGATTGACTCAAAAGGATGTGGAAGAAATGGTTTTAGAAAACAGAAGAATTGCTGCTTACGCAGAAATTGCTCTCATAATAAAGTTTGCAATGAATTCAGATTTTAGGCCCTTGAACAGTTCACATCAAAATATTTAAATACTTGGTACAAGATGAGAGCTTTCCTAAATCACATTCAACGGATTCAAGAAATAAACAGAAGAAAAAATTCTTGAACTTTTTTAACCTTGCAAACAGATACGACTTATGGTCTTACTTTTATCATTCCTGTAAGGACCCAAATAATCAAAAAATCAAAATATAGTCGTTTTGCAATTTTTCTGAATTTAACACTGTCAGTATCAAGCGCGACAAGATCTTTTTGATAGACAGAGAAGATAATCAGATCAAAAACTATATAATTGAAATCTCGAGACAAAGTTTTTATATTTTTGGCTTTGGAACATCTCAATTTTTGCTTGATTTTGTCTTCCTGATAATCAATTAAAAGCATTGATACACGATAAAAAACAGATTTCAAAATCAATCAATTTCAGATTACCACATTTTTGCATCATCTCAAAATGAAAAATGGAACTAATTGCAGTAGAAAAGATCTGATCTGTTTGCAAAAAAATGTTTTAAGGATCTGTGCTAATGAATTAGGGTAATTAATCAAATATTTCGATACATAATGAGAGAATAAAGCAATAATATACCTAAAACGGGACTAATTATGATTCATGAAACACCAAAAATACTCTCGTCGCAAATTAACTGTGTTCAAAAGAATTAACAACGTTTTTAATTAACTGGAATATTTATAAAAATTTAGAAATTCCGCAAAATCAATCAATCATGTGAATCTTAACGGACTGTAGGTTCCTCTAGAGGTAGAATAAAGGAATTTACAGTTTTTGCAGTTTCTTAACTGTATTCTAAAAACATGTATTTATGCTAAGCAGATAATATTAATTTGCAATGTGAGGTATGTTGCAGATCTAGTATAATTTTCCTTCTTTTTTCTCTCAAAATATTTTATCTCCGATCTAACATTTAGAAATAATGTTTACTCTTCGATTGGCTACATCTAAATATTTACAGGGGAAAAAAAGGAATTGGTGAATCAAGTCTAATAACGAAGAGTGGAAAAAAAACTTTATATGGAGAGATTATGGACGGCAATAATCTTGATGAGTAATGGAGGGTAGTATTGTCATATTTATGTCGTAAAGGAAGAAGAATTGGTAAAATAAAAACGTGTGCCAGGGAGCGTTAATCAATATGGAAATAGTATCGCGAGTGTAATAATGCCTTTACATGACTAATCCCTATTGTAGAACAGTTAAAACCAGGATCTGAAATGGCCTTTGTTAAGCCCAGGGGAAGTCGGCCTGTAATGGAGCCAACCGCATATTCTGCAATTTGAATTATAATTGTGTGCAAATGCGAACTTTCGCTGTTTATATGAAATTGGAAACAATACGGAGAACACAAACACAACACTTAAACGTTACGAAAATTCTATTATAGCGAAACGGCGCGGTTTAGTCTAATAATTAATTCCATTAAAAAAATTTCACAAAAATGTGGCCATTAAAATCGGATCGTTTTAAGGTTAAATATACTTGGAAAATATTGATGTTTCTTAAACACGCATCGTTCGGTGTACAGTCTTTGCTTGCAATCTACCTGTATTGAAATGTTAATTAAAAAGCAAACGAGGCGTGCAATGTGAGTTACCGGGATTAATGATTGCATGTTTTTCATTTTCCCGTTTTACTTCTTTACGACTGAAATATTTCTAAGTAAATATAATTTGGTATTTTTTCTCCAACGAACAAAACACAGCGGCCACTCACACATCGAAGGGTTTTTTCAAATGATCCAATAATATTCATCAAATCAGACAAGCCTTGTTTATCTCTAGAATTAGCAAAATTACTCTTGATATAAACTGACTAATTATCGCGGCAAATGCTGGCTTATTAATTCATGCATAACTGGGCAAGGTGTGAAAGTAAATCTGCTGGAAAATGATTTGCCCAGAAAACATTACACATTCTTTCCAACTCGGAACAAACATTCCCAGCATTTCATAATCAAATATTTATTCAAACCGCCACCGAAAACACATTCTTGAAATGTCGAAAAAATACATAAAATCAGAACCGTAGGAAGAAATATATTAAAAAATTCTAAACCTCTAGAGTTCCAAAAATAAGGCTAAAAAATAAAAACGATTTATTTCGATCTAAATTACGTCAATATAATTTCCCTTAATAACTAATTTAACAAAGCATGGTAAACCACCGCAAATACACAGCGAGAATCAACGATAACCTCACAGTTATCCCATTTAAACCCGACGCAAAGCTCACTGAAAGCATAATTACAATTGATAAAAATTTTAGTATCATTTTAACAATCCAAACAGAACAATTATATTTATATGCCAAAGTAATACATAGAAACGGACCCATGAATACCTACTATACGAAAATTCAACTTTGCGATAAATTCTCGATGGTCTCCAGCAGTTTTTCCACTCCAACAATAAATTAATGCCTACACCTAAATTTTAATCGTTTGTTGGGGAATTTAATTTCTTTTTCCAATTCCATTAATATTATAGAAACCATCAGAGAGGAATTTTTTTGACGACCTTTTTATTTTTTTATACGTTTTTTATTGAACACCCTCTGAACCAAAAATATTTTTATTGTGAAACCCTTCAACGTGTTAATTGAAAATAATTGCGATAGAAATTTTATTCTAATTAATTTAGAAACACAAGAGGGGCATTAAGAAAATAAATGGGCTATTTCAATTAATCCCATTGGGAATTTTATTTTCCAACTTTTTCTCTAAATTGTATAGTCAAAATTGTGATCAGTAGTAGGTTTCTTGTTTTTGGCTTGTAAAAACTGTCTAAAATCACAAAAACTTTTCAAATAAATATTTATATTATACTTACATGCAAGCTGTTTTAGAAACATTGTTATTCTGTAATATTTCACAGTACTTGGCAACACTTAGTATTCCAACAGACATAAACGCATAGAAATCTATAATGCCAGTATTTCATAATAATCTCAATATGTTGGCAACTGTATGACAATAGCAAGCAATGCATGAACAAAAATAAATAATAATCAGCAAGTTGCCGTATTTGACAGTATATCTGCACGAAACATGTATCAATATCAGACAGTACTACAAAGTGATCTATCAAAAAAACTTGTGCACAATGTTACTCAGCACGTGGACAAATCGAAGTAGCAGATATAGACCAGTGCTAAGAAGATTTCAATTTTCTGCCATGGCAGTACTTCACAAATATCTTCATTTTTTAAGCTATAATCATAGATTCGGCGTTTCACAATCCTTCTGAAGATTCATAACAGACAGTACATTATCGAAAAAATATTAGCACATTCGCAATATGGTACACACAAATAATCGTAATATTATGTAAAACCAATCAAAATATTGGATGTTTGCAATATATCCGGTCAAAACGATGCAACTTCAAAGAATAGGTAGTAATTGTAAGAATCGTCATGCCAATGCCTTGGAATTCCAAAATGTAGTACTTTCGCAACACCTGGTAACACTTCACAATATCCTGACAATACTGATAACTGTTTCGTTAAAATTTTATTATTTATTCCATTTTGATGGATTCCAAGACATACCAAAAATATTGCGAATCTTCTTTGAGCAAACTTCTTGTTTTATGTTTTATGAAGATTTTAGACAGTGGAAAAGTTCCTTGGTACTAATTAAGTCGTCGCCAACGTCTTAACCTTAGTAAAATATATTTATTGATTTTCCTTCTGTTTATCAAATTTGTAACAATCAAAGTAGAAAGAAAATTTTTTTGGTTTTGACAAAGCTTTATCTTACCAAAACAGTGATGAATTCACAAAGATTTTCTGTGCTTTTAATAGGAATCGTTTTTAATCATCGACCTTTTCGGTTTGAACGGTGTTGGCTATATGTTTCGATCTTATTTCGAAGATGACATGCGCTTATTGCGTAAATAACTTTGGTAATCAAGTGAATAATACTTTTCTTGACTTTCACGTTTCTGGACGAATCTTCTGAACGTCAGTTTTATTTTTGCAATGAAAATAATATTCTCTTTTTAGATTTGCAGATGTCTGGCCGAATTATGTGATTTGTATTCATTTGCTTTGTTCAGCCCGACACATTTCTATACTTTTACTATGCTTTCAAAAGTAGTTCCAATTTCTTCTAAACTGTTCGATATAAAGAGCCGAAGTCCAACTGTTTCCGTATTTTTTTTTGGCCTGGAGGGTTAAAACAGGCCAAAGGCCGACCATGAAGCACTGTAAGTGCCCTTTTGGAAGGCAAAGCTAGAAAGTATTCACCCTTCTTACAAGATCAAGAAAATACATCTTTACAGTTTTGGATGTGGAACGCAAAGTCCAACTCATTTCCGTGTTTAGTTTGATATAGGGAGTTAAAGCAGGCCGAAGGCCTACCATAAGTAGTCACTGGTATGAATCCCAACCTTGCTTCCAAAGATAGTAATTCTTTTGTTTCCGGGTTAGATGTGAAAGGGGGTCCATGACCGACTTCTCATTCATCTGAGTCAATACCCAATTATACAGATGGACAAAATACATTGACAAATTTTTAGCTTTGTTGAGTTACTCTGAACTGTTTGATCCATTTCGTTTCTGTGTTTAGCATAGACGGGCAAGTTAAAAAAGGTTAAATGGCATAGTCCAATCCTACTTTCCAAAGTAGGACGTTTTTATTCTATCGAACTAATGCCTAATTAACAAAATACAATTACACATTTCTGCAGATAAAGGGGGAAGCTCATTCTTTTCTGTATTTAGTATGGTTCAGATGGTTAAAGAAAGCCATGGATAGCCATAGATGGTCCACTGAAAGGAAGTACAACCTTTTTCCTTTCGATCTAATACCTCCTTATAGTTTGGCAGAATACATTGAAATATTTTCAGTTAAAATACTCCGTTTGATGGGGAGGGTAAAGCCCGACTTTGTTTAATCGAAAAGACAAAAACAGACCGAAGGCCGACCATATGCCACCGTAAGCAACGTGCAAAGTCTAACTCTACTTCCAAAGGTTTGATTGACAAAATACATTCACAAGTTTTAATTTTGTTAAAACACTTAAGCAAAACCCAACAATAGTTTAAAAAATAGGAACAATTTATCCTTCTTACGTAAAACCTAATTTGGTTTTGCTGAGAAGGTTAAAGGACGCTACCTTCTAAAGCAGCTGCTTATACAGATTTTACCTAATTTTACAATTGTGTTGAAATACTTTGAACTGTTCGATGTAGAAAGCAAAGGCCGATTTGTTTCGGTATTTGGTTTGTCGAGAAGGTTAAAGGAAGGAAATACCAAATAAAGAAAGTGAAGTCCGATTCTACTTTTAAAAGCAATTTTTCGATGTAAGGGACAAAATTCCTACTAGTGGGTAAAGCTTAGCCTTAGTCTTCTCATTTTTTTGGCCTAATACCTTCTGTTGAAATCTTTCACATAGAATTTACCTACCATCACGCCAAACGAAGAAATGCATTTTAATCACGAACAGACTGAGTGGCACAATACAAGAAACAATAAGAATAATATTTTGGCAGACAGAACTGAGAAAATGAAAAAAGTACCATGAGTTTTATGTACAAAAGTCTCGACGAATTATAATGAAAATAGAAAATCGATGTACTTAAAGCAAAACAAATGAAGAAACTGAAATGATGATGAAGATATTAAGAATTGTTAAGTCAGGTGTTTAGCAGCTTTTACAGATATTATCCATAATAGTTTTAAGTTTTGGTTTAAGCTATGTTTACATTTTTTGTAATAAAGATGCTGCAGTGCGTGGTGTAAACTCGATCCGTCTATTGTCGGTACTGAATGCAGTCTCAAAGGGTTGTTACAGTTGCAGTAAGTACGCACCTGTTGAATCCATGTTTTTCATGGCGTGTCGGGCCTCGTTCTTGTTCGGTGTATGGAGTTCTGTTACAAATGTGTACCCACCCTTAGACTAACAAGATTATAAGAAATCAATGTTTCTTAGTTATTAAGTAGAGCTTCTACTGTTTACGTTAGTTTCTATATTTTCGTATCATTTGTTTAAAATTCAAATAAACCTCATTTCGTCATGCAGAAACTAATTCCTAAATTATTTTCATGTATGAAAAAAATAAAAAGTAATAAAATATTCGACGCGCCGCAAAAGTACGACTACCTACCTCTTAATCCACTTTATGCATCATTTACATAAACGCGAAGATCTCAGAAAACACTTATCTTGATCATTTATATTTAACAGATAAAAAAAATTATATCTCAAGTTTACAGAAGTCTAACTTAAATAAAACAAAAAATTTTTAATAAAGATAATTAAAAAATGCAAAGGTAAATGTAGGAAATTTTAATAAAACACTTTTGATTAAAAGAGAAATTCATGGGCTCATTTTAAATATCCTTGAATTCTCCTTTGTTTGGCGATAAAAGGAATGAGAAACTTTTGGATTTCAAATATTAATGTAGGATGGATATTGATTGATATTACGACAAATAACAAAAGATTTACGTATCAAATGTGGATACGATTGTGAAACCTACAAAGCAAAGAAATGCAATAACGTAAGATTTATCCCTTCAAAAAGAAGTCAATAATTAACTTTAGGTTTAAAAACTTCCCTCTATAGAGAGAGAGTTGATTATATTCCATATTAAAAACAGACAAAAGATTTTTATTTGCTCGGTAGATATTAAAGAGCAAAACTGTTTTACAAAATGAAAATCTATGATTATGGTATCGTACTGTATCAAATTGTTCTCCTTTGCTCGTTTTAATGATCGTCGTATTCAGAAAATATTGTTCTGAACAAAATTTCTTTTTTGAGATGAAGATAACTGCCAGCCACTACAGCGTAAATATATTTTAATGAAAACATACCTTCTTCCGAACGTTTGTTTCGAGAATTTTGTTTGGAAAGATCAGAAAATAAACTTCTTCTGTGTGTATATCTATAGAAACTGATTTCAATATATTTGCATGACAGTATTGTTTTCCGATGTTTTGAAATATTCAAAAAGCAATTTTCTAAATTGGATAGTTACAAGTTTATACATTCTCGATAAAACTGTTGTCAAACCTTCAACAAAAGCGCATAACACTAATACGTTTTATGCCATTTATACCGTTTTCTAGATTTCGTCCAACAAGGAAACGCTTTTACCATTTTACTGAAAGCATTCAACTTAGAGGACGTCATTTAATTTGCTAATAATGAACACCTGAACGTCACCACATTTTATGAAACAATCAGGCGAGTAGATGACTCCATTTATTTCGAGCACATCATTTATGCATAAAACAATTAGTTGAAAGCAAAACATAAAAGATTTTCATTTTTGTGATAAATGCAGCTCAGGCGTTAAAAGAACAAAAAATGATACTAAATGAATTAGAGCACCAAATGGCAACTAAAGAATTATGAAATAAAAGAAATTAATGGACGACTCATTTCATGTTATTTTGTTTTTTCTTCTAATACAATTTATTTAATAAGAGATGAAGATTACTGTGACCATTTTATTGGGTATATCAAGATAGTAAGTAATACAAGTATAATGTGTAGTAAACATGACCTTTTCGAAATCTTGATAAGAGAAAGTTGAAATATTTCTCTTTTTTAGTTATTTCATCGATCTTTCTGTGGAATATAATAGAATAGAAAGAAATTAAATGCTTATACTAAAAGAGTTATTAAATGAGAAGTATCAAATAAAAATTAGAAATTTAATGCTTTGGATTTTTTTTGGCCTAGCCTAATAAATTCAATATGGTAATCAAAATCATCTTTTACTTTAGAAAACTAAATCGAACCAAAAAAAAAACAGAATGAAATGGAAATTCATCAAAATAGTGCAAATTGGAATGAAACCAAAAAAAGATATACAGAGACCAAAGCCGAAGAATATATTAATTAAGCAAATACGTTTTGGTCTGCATGTGTAAATTAGTAAAAAGATACACAAGACACATTTCTATCAATTTTCTCTATTGAATCGGCAAGACAAGCTAGAACAAAGATTTTGGCCAAATCGGTTATTTTTATAAAACAACCATCCTAATGTGTTTTAGAAGGAATAAATCAAGCAACAAGTAATATAACACTAATTAACTCTTCTTCCAAGAGAACCAAGAAATTCCACTATCAGCTTATAAATGGGAAATGGTCCTGTTGAGTACTTTCCTTTTGTCTACTTAAGAAGTATCACTAGAACGATTGACCAAACCGTACCTTTTGGCAATATGATAAAGAAATTCCATAAAAATCTTAGATATATTCTTCTTTTGGAAATCTAAAGTATTTAAAAGTCATCAAACAATATTAAAGAACCTTTAGTTACAACAATATGATGGTGAGGTTAGAAACACAAAAAAAACCAATCGAGAAATGGAAGAAGATTCTAAAAAACTCCAAAACCAATAATAATACTTAACGATGTGATAAAAAGGATTGAAAGAATCACAAGTTTGATTGGTTAAAAAAAAAAGACTGTTGCTTGAAATATCCAAAAATAGCGCGTTTTCTGCTTGAAATTTGAAAGCCGCTTATTTTTCAATGGAATGGGAGATTACGGTTTATATGCGGCAATCGATAGAATCCCATGACTCTAACTGCACCGATTTCGAGAAAACTTCTAAAAGGTCATCGAATTAGTTAAGTAAATATAAAACGAGAACAAAGGAAGAAATCGAAAAGTAATTGTGTTGTTTTTTAATTTTTTTAGAAGCTAAATTATTGATGCTCGAACAAATTTACACACGAACCTGGAAAGGACAAAAATGAAATAAACGTAAGTGGTTTTGATTTTGAAGATTGTATTTGGAAATTTTTATGTTTGGATATATATGTCCAGTGTTTTTCGTGATTTTATAACAAGGGGAAACCCTGAATAAGTAAAACCAAAAGTTAGACAGCTGACATTTTTACACAAACCGCGTTCGAGACTCTTTTTGTGCTTGAATAGGTACGCCTAAAATTCTAAATTTGAAAGTACTGGGAGACACATAAAACAGCCTAAAGAAGGCAGTTAAAAAGTAAGAGATCTTTTGAATTCCACGTACTTCGTAAGCAATTTAAAGTACAAACTCTCTGTGATTGCTTGATAATATACTACGAGTGTACTCGGAAGAACGAACGGATAAAGGGGAGGGATTAGGAGAATTTTTCGGCGATAAAACAGTTACGAGTTTCAATACTGTGCGGAAATTTTACGCTTGTCAATTGCTGATTCGTGGGATTATCTTGAGAAAGAAACGCTGTCATGTATAGGGGTGGGTTTTCACATAAAGAGCGTGATGATGAGAAAAATTTGTAAAAGCCTTTTATAATTATCAAAGTAAATCTAAATTAGTAAACGGACGGGTAGAAAACAATCTTAAACCTTAAATTTAAATCAAACTTCAACATAAAACTGATTACTCGGCTTAAATTTTTAATGTAAAGTTTTGATGGTTAAAAATATTAAATTTTAAAACATGAAATTTTGTAAGATTTATGAGGCGCGCTTTTATATAATAAATTTTTAATTCGTTTCCTTTAAAGTACGCCGAAAAGTCTTTTTTTGGCTAAAAATTGTATTTAATTAATTAGAAAACTCGAGTCAAATTTCTTTTTTATAATTTTGTTAATTTTGACACTTCAAATTTGCATCTTTCGAATTTTATTCGCCCACGTTTTAAGACAGGTAGTAATAACGTTATTAAGACGTATTTAAACTATCCATGTGTACAAACATATATCATACTTCTTCGTTTACTCAGGCTGGCTCTGATTAGTGCCTTTGTACACACATTAGTAAGCAAATATGAGATTAACCCTAACAATAGTGGCAAAACAAACATAGAAGATACAACATGTATACACTGGTATTTCTACTACTAACTCTAGATTTAATATTTTCAAGTCTCCGTCTTGCTTTTCTTTTTAGTTTTTTTTTTTATTCTTTACAGTTTCCTCCTACTTCATCATGCCTTATTAAAATTATTATGAAAGGATTCTTAAGATGATAACAAATCACGGTTCGTGGCACTATAAAGATTTTTGATCTTTATAAAATGCAACTCATGCTTGACTATACCCGCGTCATTAAAATTATGAACTTTGTCTGGCGGTAACTTCAATCCCAAGAAAAAAATTTCAAAAATACTATTACTCACCCATGTAACACTTGGGATTAATAGAGAAATTCTGGAAATTTACCTGCAACAAAAAATAAATAAACTTTTAAAATTTTAAGGATATTCTTGTTAATGTGACAGTAATAATAATAATGATGATGATGATAATAGAAGTAGGAAAGTGACGTTAAGGTATTCGAGGGATAGTTGCGTTAGGTTAGTTTGTAACACCTCAACTATTTCAAAACTAGGTAAACTTAGTAATAATTCGAGGAAGAAGAGAATGTTGCGGTTAGGGCCGAGAATTGATTTAGTTCAATTTTGACGTTAATTTGCCGCAGCAAAATTTCACTCCCCCGTCAAAGCGAAATCACTAAGAAATTCTTGTTATTAATATACTTCCCGGTGGCAATTAATTACTTAATAAAATTACGCGAAAAAGGAAAACGGCCGTAAAAGAAAATCGCGGAAGGTTTGTTGGCGGTAGCAGACATTTCAGCTTGTTACGTCGAATTACACGCATACCAAGCGCGTATTTACCTATTCTGGCCATTTAGCCGCAGCAGAAGCGTATTAGCATTAACAGTCAACATAACCGCAAAGTGGTTAAGCGTCGCGCAACCCACAGGAAATACTGTCAGGACACATTTCGACAGGAAACGAAGCGCTTGGCAACCCTCGCGCCATATTTTAAGAAATGGCTTGTAGTTGGGGTCGAACTAGGCACTTATCTGCCCATCGCCATCTGTGCATCTGATGCGATGGAAGAATAAGACGACAATAGTGCCTATTGAATGACTACCCTTACCCCACATCTGTCCGCCACATCGAAGTTACGTGACGTCACAGGATAATCTAGGTTTATAGACGTTGTTAATACAGTTTTGCTGCCTTGTACGTCCTGCTAGAGAATTTGATTAGGGAATTGCCAAAAGCTTTTCATTTTATTGTTATTCAGTACTTTTACGGCTCCTCTTCTATATTAATCTGGGCTTTGAGTTACCGAACAATTTCTCCGTGTGTAATACTTTAATATATAGGGATAAATTCGCGTTAACCCATTCTAATCGAGATTTTACAGTTCTAATTAAATCGCCGCTACAGAGAAGTTTAAAATGTCGATAAGCTGTGCTACCACAACGTCACTTCTAATTGCATTGCTTCGGTAAATAAAATCAGCCGCGCTTTAAGTAAAAGTTTCGTGTTACCAACACGAATTCCGCGCAAAATGACCACTGATAAAGTTAAAAGTACAAACCAAAAGTATTCTGTAAATTAAATTAGGGCATCAATTTTCTTTTATTGACATTTCTTTGGGAAAATCTGGAAAGTTTGTAGAATTCCCATTTTGTAACTCTATTCTGAAAAGTTTTTCGGGATAGTAGTATATCATCGAAACTTCTCGGGGTTACTTTCCGCGAGTGTTAGCTAGTTTAGCCACTCGATGCCAATGAAAATATCTTTGCTTAAACAAACTGTCGCGATTTCTATCAATCCGTCGAAGTGCAATAATAAAAAAGTGTAGAAAATCAATACTAACAAACTGACGCCATCAGATATAGGGCATGTTAAACACAGGCAGGGCACATTGATCGCGGCGAAATAAAACAAGCTTTCAGCTATTCTCTATCCCCTGTTGCGTCTACACGTCAGCGGATTAGTTAATAATGAAAGTGGTATTAGAGAAAGAGGGCTGTTGTTTACGCCTGCATAATGGCAAAGGGTAAACTATGCAATCAAGCTCTAATAGAATTATAAAATATTTCCTCCGAACCCAATATAAACTAGCGTACACACCTACATGTACGAAATATCACTCCTAATTTATACAATTCGTGCATTTGATTACGCAATGCGCAAACCTTATCGTACTTAAACTCCCCCTCACTACAAAAATTAACACGAAAGAGTATATGGTATATCCCTCCCTGCCGTAAATTACTCCAAACACTTAGAAGCAATTAATTTATTTTTTTTCCTTCTTAATATCGACACAATTCCAACATTTTTAACAAATTTAAGGAATAAATTATAAATTATTACAGGAAACAATTATTATTTCTGTAATAAAAATTTTTATATTTTTCATTCGGGATATTATGTTATCGTTGTTATCACCTAAGCGCATATTAATAACAAGGATTTAAAACAATATTTTATGATAATCATAACCATCAAGTTCTTAATTGCTTATAAAATTTTAAAAAATTCCAATTAAATCATTTTTAAAACTCACTTTTTATTTCTGTTTTATCTTAAGTACCCCCTAATTCTAATTTAATCTTCATACAACTTTATTAACAAATAAGGTGAGTGAACTATCTTGGTTATTTTGGTTTAACAACGTAAGAGTTTTTTCTAATTTATTTACTGAGAGCGACATTTTTTTACATTAAACTGCCACGTCGACATTGCAATAGGATTTACTCGGCTTGACGTTGTCAACTCGGAATTACTTTTAATTTTAATTCCATTTTGTGTTTATACTTTTTTATATAGCTGATTTATAAAATTAAAAATACGCCAAGAAACATTTAGAGACAGACAATGGCTAATTAAGATTACACGCAGATAATGATTCTTAAATGACTGAAAAAACAAATTTGTTAAAAATTAGTTAACAACTAAAGATTTAAAATACATTTTACGGTATGAATTTTCCTTGAAAACGCAACAATAGCCTACTGTATAATTGGGAAAAGTATTATTTGTAATGTCGTGTAATTGCAGGTATGATATAGGTACACAAACTAAAGGAAACATTACTAAGTAAACAGGAGACAAACACGAGCTATTATTAAGAAAGTAGGGTCGGAGTAGATAGCTTGACTTTTTTCTAAACGTTCTAATAATCAATCGATTCATCTATCTACATGCATCGATTTTTATATTATTAAAGAAGGAAACTGGCTACTTTATTTTAAATTTGTTCTACAACTAACTAAGCAGAGGTGTCGTATAGTTAGTTTGAAAACATAACTTAGTTACTTTAATTTAGTTAAATTAATTAATAAAAAGGATAACGGAAGGTGATGTCGGACTTTGGGCCACCGACGGTCTGACCAGTCAACAAACAAAGGTGACCTCGATTGGTGGTCGCCGCAGGCAGCCACTTGTGTTTCTATTCTATTCTATAGAGTCGCGAAGCGGGTTCAAGGGGGTTTGAGATGGTTTAGTATTAATAAACAACGTTAGCTGTTCAAGATTCAAACCAGATACATCAACAAGTTTAGAAAGATAAACTCTGAACTCTAATTCATGCTGTCTAAAATTGTTGTTGACAAAAATTCTTATAGTTGCAAGTAATATGTTTTGGACGAAGGCAAAAATCTCAAGTTGCAAAAAGTACCCCTTTTGTAGTTACATGACAGCTCAGCATGTAAGTATTGATGATACATAGATAGATATAAAAGAGAGATGGAGTCATTGAAGAATATTTTTGCTCTAGGTATTCAAAATAGATACCATCATTTGGGTCTACCCTACGCGACTGGCTTTGGTGGTCCGCTATCGGGCTATGTTATCCAATGACTTTTGTGAAAACATTCAGTCTTGTTGGCTGCCATAAACGTATCCCAAATATTTTTCGCCCTTCAAAAAACCACTAAGTAGATGCGTTTGTCCTGTTGTTACTTACTGTTTAGAAATTTTGGCCATTGTAGTTTTTAACATTTTTGGACAAAATTCCTTTGCAAAAAAGGTAGGCCATTCCATAACGCAAATCGAATTCCCTGACTGGGTTTTCTAGATTTTTCCGGTCATAGCCGTGCTAATGATGAATTCAATATTGAGAAACTTCAACCGTAAAAAGTTTTCGCTACAACTGAAGGTTATCAAAACCTACTTTTGTTTAATAGAAGCATTCTGCGTTTCAATATTTTATTGCTTTTCACAACTGTATTAAATTTAAATCTAAAATCGGTTTGGTCCGCTTTGAAAACTCCTGAAATTCTGGTAAAATTCAGAAGTCTCAACAAGTTCAATTTGTGAGACTTCGCGCTCTAACAAGCCAACTGCACTGGCCTAAAGTCAGGCTTTGTCTTCTAAAAGGCTACCTCCAGTGGCCTAAAGTTGAGCTTCGCCGAAGTTGGGTTGTCTTCTAACAGGTCACAGTGACCCAAAGTCAACTTTCAACCTTCAAAAGGGCAGTCTAGGTCGGGTTTGGCACGACCAAAGTCGGACTTAATCCCTTAGGCCAGAAGCACACGACCAAATTTTGTTCGTCCGATAATTTATTCAGTCAGTCAATGTGACAGACATAGGTTTCCACACATTGTCCGAATTGTAAAATTAGTACAGCTTCGTTCGTAAAAAGATTTAATCTTGTATGTAGGCACGGTTTCAGTCTACAAAACAAGACAAATTTCACAGCCACTGGTGAACTAAAATAAACTACTGACACCGGAGAATTTATTTTATCCAATATAAGTCAGATTATAATAATGGAAGTCAAGTCCTATACTTCAATTTTGTCAGCGCAAAAAAGCCTCAATTTTCCGCCTCGCCGCTCCTCTCGTTATGATTATTCTGAATTTGTGATAAACTTTCCGGTAGCAAACACAAAATCAAATTAATATAACTTTACAGACAACAAAAAGAAAATAATTTCTTTGAATAAAATAAACATCCCTAACTCACATAAAAATTTTCCTTGCTAAATATTCCATTAACGCCCAAGAGTTTTATTGCTTATTTATATTGTTTTGCCGGTACTTTAATTTAAATACACAATTTAGTTTAAAAGTTGTTGAAAACATTTGAAAATATGAACACTGACGACAGCATCGCATAAAAATTAGAATTAAAACGTGAACAAAATTATTTGGGGTTTTCCGAGTTGGTTCTGTTAAACGTTTGACTGACTTTAGGAATAACAACAAAAATAATTAAACTTTGTTTTGTTTTTTTTTTACCAAAGAGATCCTTTTCATTTATATTTACTCGTTTGCATGTTTACTACAAATACACAAATACCAGTAAGACCTTTGTATTTAAAGGGTCGCCAATATTTTACAATCAAGATAAATCTTAATTTGTAAAAAGTGAAAACGGCACTATCGAATTCCTTTAGGTATACCTGGTCGTCACTAGGATTACCTTAATTATGATAATCCCTCTTACAGTCCTCAATTCGACCACAGTTTAAGAAGGGGGGATTTGAAACTTAATGAAATACACCGATGGGAATCGTAAATTGTGGTACACTCACAATTTAGTTGCTGGAATTTATCATAGAACTAAAGCTTTTGGAAAATTACAATAAAGTAAAAATCTTACCTTTTCTTTTGTTTGTTTTAAAAACTAAAGATTTAGAAATATCAATTGAACTCACAAACTAAAACGCCTAAGTTGATGTTTCTCTCAAGATTTTTTTATTTTACCATCCGCAGATTCTGATTGTAGAGAGAGCAGAATTCCTGGATCAATAAATTTGGAGAAATTATATTTACATTTTTCTTCTGATCTTCTCGATTAGCTTCTGGTTCTTAGCAACGCAAAATCTCGAGTATCACTGAAAGTGAAACAAGACAAAAACCTTGGGACAAAATTTGCCAAAATAATATTTTTTGAATATTTTAGTATCATAAGACAAGAAGAATCTCTTGCTTCAAGTTCAAAGTTGGTCTTGATCAGCAAACATGTTGTCTAAATCAGATTGGTTCTATCGATGTGCCAAACAATTGATTCAAGAACCAAGAAGTTCCAATTTGGACCTATATAATATAATAAATTAATAAATTTGATTAGCTTATTATTATTATCAACTTGGAAGAATTTTAGAAACTCGAGCTATATTTCTAGTCATTTCAAAGTTGTAGCTGGTTTGAAGCAAATAAGGACAGTCGTTCGTGGTCCTAATTTGGAACCTTAGAATTTCAAGAATCTGATCTGAATAATAACAATGATTGCTAAACTGTAAAAACACATACTATCTATACCTCGGATGTATTGAGTGCTTAATGTTTTAATAATAATCGATATTTGAGCAGCAAATCATTTTCAGTATAATTGGTTTAGTTAAAAGTTTAATAATAAAATCGGTAGTATTTTTCATGTTAAACGAGATAAAAGAATAAAGAAGCAAAAAGTTAACAAGATTCTTTAGAACTGAAACTTAAAATAATACCCCAGTAATATAGAGTTTTTAAGAAGCTGAATTTTCATTACTCATTCTTGAAAATAATATTCAGTTTTCTCACAACGAGTTTCGAGTTCAGTCCGCTATAAAATAATAAAGAAAAAAACCAACCATCGTGTGGTGTAACAGATACTCTGTATAACAATACGACGACATATATAAAAACTGGAAACCAAAAAAATGTCGCTGTCATTTTAGACGGATCATTAAACAGAAGCATGTTAATGTATGTGTATATTTTCTTCTAGATGTTATTCTGTAACATACACACACACATGCATAATTGCTCCAAATGTCCCAAGTGATTTAAGCTCAGCATGTTACGTCAAGGAAGAAACTTTTAATGAGCATAAAACTACTTTAAATATTACTCTACAAGTAAACTAAACTCGAGTACTTTACATCGATGGAATTTCAATTACAAGGAAACATATGTTATGGAATTAATAGCAGAACGCGGAAAATCTGATGGCCTAAAAATAATGTGGGAGAATTACGAGTTTCGTGTAAATAGTTGTCCTGTGAAAAGTAGACCATTGGTTATTTATATGGCGATAACGGATAAGGGAAGCTATAACCTATTCGCACGCGCCACGCGGATTTATATCTACCACTAAATAAACAAGAAAAATTATCAAATCGATCTTGTAAGGGCTGCGTTTGCTGTTTGGTTTCGTTTTTCTTTTAAAAATAAAATTAGAAATTCTTATACCTACTGGTTAATAAAGGCGAAATTAAAACCTGAAAAAGGTGGAATTTATTTTATTGCGCTGGTGTATTTTTATACGTGTTGTAGCAATCTGCACATTTCACGGTACACGTTACTAATTTCTGGAATGATATAAAATTGCAAATTTAATCTTCTCATCTAGGATTATGAAGTAATTTGCTAGATTTAAATTCTTAATTCCATAAAATTATGAGCAATTTTCAAGCGTAGATAGGAGATAAACATTCGACGATTACCCTCATGCAAAGTGGAAGTTGTACTTCGGTTTCATAATACTCTACAATATCATCTCGTAAATAAACGGCTGCTATCACAACTTCCTATTTTAAATAATAGAAAGACCCGTGTAACGCGTACTTAATACTTACATATTTAATGCAAATTACGAAACTACGGCCGTTCCATCAAAATTACAATAAGGGGTCGATTTTTTCAACCTTTCATTATTTATTACTGCATTGTATATAAAAATACGACCATTCAAACAAGGCAACTCATTAAAAAAATAATGTTAGGGATTTTGAATTTTTCATCCCCTTAAATTGAAGGTTTTTTTAGTAATACATTTAATATACCCAAAATAAATGTTAATCCCTAGATCGGATTAAAAAATAATAACAAAAAGACTACATCGTCGATATACAAAAATATTTGGTAGATCGAAATAATATGGCGTTTGTGTAACATAGTTACTACGAATTTTAATGAATCACGCCAACACGAAAATGTAACGTGTCTTTCCGCTTTACAAATATTAATTGTGTTCCTACCATAATATCCTTGTAACACGAAATTTTAAAAAATATGCCAAGAGAATAAATTACTAGGTCGATCTTTAAAAAAAAATAAGGTTAAAAGTAGATTTTTTTAAAGTAAAGATAAGTAATATTTCCGACTTTTTCACAGAAAAAAAACTGAACGCTGACAAAAAGAAGGAAACTTCCTAGTGATTTAGCACTTAACAATACAATTCCGAAACAAGTACACGATCGACGGAATAATAAGGCACGTTTCTAAAGTCTTTACTTCGGTTTCAGGTCGATGGATGACTGCAAAAGAAAGTCTTTTATCAAAAATTATTCGACCGAAAAAGAGTACGTTGCACGAAACTTGAATCACAAAACTATTTCTATTAGTAAAAAGACCTTGTATTCATTTATTTTTATGCATAAAACACGAATTAAATAGATATACAACACGATAAACTTACAAATATAGATATGGCGAACGTATTTCATTATATTTATTCTCCTTAATTCTAAAGCCTGTTAACAACCAAAAAAGGAGAAAAAAATTAAAAGTACCACATGTTTCGATTGATACAGCATCTTCGGGATATCAATAATATATAGAACTGTATTTATTCGACTCTATTTCTATAAATCTTTTAAAATGAAAGTCATCGAAAAAATTCAAATACAGTAAACTCTCCATAAACCGACCACTTACTAGTATATTTTGTAGTATTGAAATTTGTCTTAAATTACAAAAATTGTTTCCAAGACGAAACAGCATTAGTGATATTATATATACAGAGTGATTCTGAAATAAAGGGTATCCTTTTAATAGATGATCAAAAAATGAAAAAGTTGAAAATTTTGACAATTTTCCTAAATATTAAAAACTGAAGCCGTCTCTGGTTAGAAAAAGAAAAGTGTTTCTTGTATTGTCGCCTTAAAAAGTGAAAGTTAAGGAGATTTACGGTGTTTTCAAACCCTTGTAGTGCAAGAACGAAAATTTACCAGACATGCCTATTTTCTTGGAACTAATAGTGCAGCTGTAGTAGCACAATGAACAGTAAATGCCATCATAAGCTACCCCCTGGACATTTTACAACTTTCCCTTCTTAAATTTGAAGTATGTTTAACAAGCAGGGTTGTTGAAATTCGTTAAAACAGTAAAAAAATAATAACAAAATTTATGTTACGAACAATTAGACTCCAGTCTCACAAGCAACATTTTAATCCCTTATTATTATTTAGTCACATGAATAGGAAACGCTTTAAATGGCAATGGATTACACATACTACTTGAATGAAACATGCGTATGGAAGGTACTACTTACTATCACCTCTGTATTTAATTCCATTTAATAAATTCAACCAATTTTTATTTATGTAGCATAATGCTTATTGAAGTTTTTGGTTTTTCGGAAGTTTACAGAAAAAAATCACCAACAGTAAAATTTTAATATTTTTCCGTTTGCAGATTAAAAAAAGTAAAAGTTTCTACTGGTTATTTATGGCATTGTAGAAACCAGATAAATAGCAAGAACTACCTGCCAATGACAAGGGCAGTCAGTCAACCCCTATCGATTTTTGCTTAAGTAAAAGTATGAGAGCAGGACCGGTTTGGCTTAGCGATTAAACTTCAATCGCATTTTTCTCGGAAACTATGCAATTTCTACCTACCGTTTTTTATCGCAAATGTATGTACTACCACACTGCTATCCACCTTTAAGAGGATACCCTTTATTTCGGAATCACCCTGTATAAATATACTACAAACATTCTACTGGTGCCGACAGAAATACCAATTGATTTTTTTACAAATTATTAAATACAAACACAATTTGTGCACATAACGTATAAAACAAAAATACGAACGAACAAAATAAAAATTACGTGTTTAAATCAAAACAAATCCGCAGGAAGAAATAAACTTTCAAGAGACAGAAAAAATATGTACACATCATGTGCCCATTACGCCCACTATCTGATTCGTCATTATTTATTTCTATCCCATTACATTCAAAATTGTAACGGATTCAACATGAAAAAGCTTTTCATGGAAAATTGCATAGAAAAAATGCATCGTATGTTTCCTACTTTATTTAACATCATTTGCTCATTTAATTACTTGTTTAGATAGGCCTACATAATGTTCTTTGCATTTTTCACATCCATTCCTCTAATTAGCTAAACTAATCCAATAAAAATTAAGAGGTTTCAGAATGATCGCTTGGTAATTTTTAAGAATAAACAAGGCAAATGTAATTTAAGAACGAAATGGGAAAATAACGATTGGGGCTACGGTGGATGCGTTTTTTTTTTCAAGCTTTTCTAGAAAAGAAAATTAGGTACTATTTTATTTTCTAGATTTAGAAAAAAAAATACCCCAAGGAAAAGAAAAGCAAACTAGAAAATGGAAGAGAAGTAAAAGCTTTGTTAATTACGCAATGGTTAAGGGTTTTTCTTTATCGGTTTCTGGTCCAGTTGCTTGGGAAAAGAACGACGTAACCATTAAATACTGAAAGTTTGTGTTCATAGGTTAAATGAGAAAGGGTAGTGAGGAATAAAAATGAATTTCGAACCAATTTAAAAATTCCGACATAACTTCACTAATTTCGGTACATAATTTAGGCGAGTGGAATATAACTCAGTTCTGTTCAGTCTTCCATTAAGAAAGAATTCACACCGATAACTGATGCTTTAAAAATTAGCCATTAAAGAAAAATGCCAGATAACACATTGCCCCACTTATTACTTAAGTGGAGAGGATTCAGGCGATAAATATTACATGAAATATGCTTTGTGCCTACCTAAGTGCACTGGCATAATATATGAACCCAAGTTGTATTTAATGCAATACACAGCGAACGTAATGAATTGCCGCATTACACTTTATCGTTGCTTTACTTGCGTTAATAAAAGCAAGGGCAGTAGCGCCATTTAACAGAGAAAAGAATAAAAGTTTATCAACACACCAACCAGGAAAATCAAACAAAACAAACCTAGCTCCGACAGTTAACAACGTACAATATATCTTCACTAACGCAAAAATTTTTCAAATTCTCTAAATTCCCAGATTCATTTACATAACACTTCTCAGCAAGAACTCGATTACGAACACGATTACAATTCCCTTAAAAGGAATATTAAAACTTTTCCAACGCAGCAAATTTAATATTAATCGGAAAAGTATTTATTTCTCTTGTTTGTTCTTGATGAGTAACCTCAACAGAACTTCAATATGTATTTAGATTTAGATTAGGTTAGCCCGCGAAATTTTCTCTCGAATTATATTTTTATTTCTTCTCGTATCTTCGGCAAACTGTTAGCTCGCTTTGTCACATTTACAGAGACGAATATGAAAACAGTAATATTTTTCTCGTTCCGATTCGCTCGGACAAAATCTTCCAACATCAATACGAAATGACCAAGAAAAATAAAAGGATGTTTCGGAAAATATTTCGATGTTATTTTCTTTTTTTCGACAGAACTTCCATTTTCGTTTACTGAACCCTTTTTGAATCAACTGGGTCATCTTTCAAATAACTTTTAATTAACATTCTATTATATATAAAAGGAATATGAGATGAAAAAACTTCATTTTAAAAATTTAATAAATGTAGGTATAGTTAATTCAGCAACGAGCACTAATAAAATACCAATTATGTTAAATATTCTGTAAAAATTTGATTTATTTTGTTATTGATATCAATCGTATCAACTTGCGATATAATTTTTGTTTAGTTTCCTCTAACCCCTTAGCACTATTAATTTGAATTTCTAGAAATTCCTTTATAAGCGATCTGTCCTCTCTGTGTAAGTATACCCCAAGATCACATTGTGAGGAATCTTCATTTTAAGACTCAAATCAATTTTCGATCATTCGGATAAAAGCTTCTGTTGTTTTTCCAAAACATCATATATAGCACACTTGCGTATTACAAGCTACGACAACCAGGAAATTAGCATATATTACGAAATACATACATACAGGTTATAGAATCGTTCATATTAAAAATGAGGAAGTGGTAGATACAATCATAATAAGATTCTTTCCAAGCACGAAAAGTTTGAAAGACAATAGAAGATTATAAGATAATTTTTCGTTTTGGCATCATCGATAATCTACTCCAAGTAGCAAAATGGTAAACAAAGTTCAATTTTGGCCCAACGTAAAGTGGCCCCATGAAGCAGGAAACTCGAACATATCGTTACAAACAGGTTGGCTTTCGCAAACAGATAATAAGAGCAAAAGAAGCACATTTAAAAAAAATGTAGAACAAATCCTTTGTTTTGACATTATCAATGATCTACTCCAGGTGGCAAAATAAAAAGTTCAACCACTCTAAAACAATGCAAAGCCCGGCATGAGAAATCCATAGGGAGGGAAACAAATATATTCGAAAAGATTCTCTCAGATTATCAAAACTTTGAATAGAGACTATAAACAATTTTTTTCTTCTTTTCCAAAAAAATTAAAAGCAAATTTCTATTTTGGACAACTGCAAGTGGCTTTGGTAAGAAGACAAAAACCGATGTTGAACCACCTGAAGTGGCCCGATGAAAGCCAAAGTACTATTCAGAACTAGTATGGGTGGAAAGTTCGACCCTACAGACATTCCTTTAAAAATGTAAAGTCCGGAATGCAGAGCACATTTAGAAAAAAAGAGGCAGCTCCGATTAGTCAACTTGAAACTTTCTTAGGCCACGTCTTGCAAGCCAAATGGTACCGAGAAAGACTGTTTTGCGATTCATACAATTTCTTCGGTGTACAATTCAATAAATTTGATGCTGCGCTGATAGCAACAGGTGAGTTGTAAAAGTTCCCATTTGACATTCGAAATCTTACACTGTAAGAAAACTTTGATTTTCATAAAAGCAGCTCAGATATTTAGTGATCTGACTTACTTTCTAGAATTTCAGTCTCTGTCGACATTGTTAACGTTATTAATTTCATTGATTGTGTTCTGAAAGACTACATAGAGATTTTTTCCATCTCTACAAAGTTGAAAAGTCTTTCAATTTGCATCCAACTTTTGGTTACAATCATAAAAAGTACATTCAGATCATTCATTAGAGTCACATTGGCATCTCTTGGCAAATTTAGATTTTTCCATTCGAAAACTGATCTCTATGGTTTGATCATCTCTGACAAACAATTTCAGTTGAAGTTTGCAGATTAAAACCAATATCAGGATTAAGTCTTATGCATGTGAAAAATTATGACTTTTTGTAAGATTTTCCAATTTCATGCCTTGTGCAATGGTGCCCGCGTCATAGAAAACATAATATTAAGGGCACTGTTAATCTTTGGCCATCACCTAAAGCACTTCTTTTTTTGATTTTTTGAAAAACTAAACGACACACCATGTCCAAAAATGAAACACTATAGCTTGAGAGGGTTTTGTTATATCGACATGGTTACTGATGTATCTGTACCAATATCCCTATCAGGAGTTATTAAGCCGTCTTAGAGTAGCTTTATCATCCGAAATTGTAAAGAATTTTGATATTTACAATCTCAGTTCATTTTGGTTTACGGCTTTTTTTAGAACTTTTCAATTTGGTGCCCTGCGCAGCATAGAATATATAATTAATATTTAGACAAGCTTCAGTTGCACCTAAAGCATTTTTCTGCAAATCAAGAAATTCTGAAAAATTGAAGGGCTCATAATATCAAAAAATGAAACATCACAGCTTGTTTGTTCAAGAGAATTCAAATTTATTCCAAATTGCACAAATTATATCAATTGAGAAACTCAAATTCAACATTTCTTAATATAATTAAGAAAACGCAGTTCAGGAAAGGGATAGTATTTTCCTTATGGTTTCACGATCTTATTCCACAACATAAAATGTTCATTTTATTGAAACTTCTTATTTGGGAAAAAATTACTTTCTATTATCGACATAATTTTCTCGCAACAATCGAAACCTTCCTTAGGGCAATTTTTCCTGTTTTCGAGTCATTTATTACGTGTTTTTATCATCCTTGATGTGATTCAGATTTGCTAGTATTTTCTCCGTTTTCTATAAAAAAATTACGTTGAATCATCTTTACGGTTCATTAACTCTTCGTCATATCCTTCAGTATTTCTCAAACGGTAGCCAATTCGGCTGCTGTCATTTTCTTGCGTGTTCTTTAAGTTTCTAGCAAATTTCAATATTTTCCTTAAATCTTAAACATACTTAAAACATCTAGAGAGATTCTTGAAAATTGTTTAAAAGTTTAAGTTAAAAAAAACTTAAACCATGATTTGAATACTTAAATTTTCCGCCTAAGTTGAACTATTCCACAGGAATCCTTTGGAAGTTTATTTCGAGAATTTTCTAATAAATACACAAAATATAGCTGTAAGTTTCTGGAAAATTTAGTAAAGAGTTCAAGTGAATCACAAACTTGAAAGTTCAACTTTTTCGAGGGAATTTAGAGAATGACAAATTGATTAATCGCGGCTATTGTAAATCTTTGAATTTTAAAACAATACCCCATGCATTATATTCTGCGAAGGTTATAAAATATTAATAACAAAAGAGTCGAGGGCAAGAGAGTGGTTTTTGGCAAACCTGTTCGTTTATCAGCAAGTTTGACCGTCTTGATTTAGAGTCCAATTAGAGATATTTAGTGCCCACGTTCTAAGATTAGCAAATCGACGGATGTATTAGCAATATTCGTTTTTAACATAACTTGTAGTCACCACTTTTTCCATTAGGTTTTATTGAAGGTTTTGATAGTGTCATTATTTAAAATTCTTTTTGTTGATTTTTAACTCTGAAAACTGTCGATACGTATTTGAGAGCGAGGAAAAAAATTAAAAGCCATAAAAAAATTATTTGACTTATTAACAAGATAAAAAGTTGAGCTTGGGAGGAAGTAAGTAACAATTAAATTCCCTCATGGGAAAAGCCCGATTATTCACTGAGGAAATTCATTATTTTATCGTTTTATCATCAAAAGCGAGATTTCGCTTCGTCATTTTCATTTTTTCGACACTGTAAGTGTTAACACAACGACACAAGTCATTTGTATTTTGATTGATAGTTTTGGTTTTGATGGCGACAAAATTGGTGGCATTAGTGAAACCCGGAGGGTTGTAATGAAACTAATTTTCGAACAATAATCTCCCCTAATTTTTATATATTTTATGTAAGTAATAAATTTGATAAAAGGGAGTTCATTACTAACACCTACTTTACCAATATTTGTTTGTTACACATTGTAAAATATAGATGTATCATCAATTACTGTCAAATTTGTGGTTGTTAAATTGTGTTTTAAACTGATATCCATTATCTGCGTTTATAAAATGCAAAATTATAGCCTTATCGATCGCTTTAGCCGAAGAGATAATTAATTTTTAGTAGGTAGAGTAGTTAATGTACTACATGCTGGTATTTATGATTTATTATTATTGATGCTGGTTGTAGATGTTCCTAATAGCTTTTGAATTTGAAACCGAAAAGTAAAAGTAGGTTGTTGAAAGATTTAAGGGATCGAACCGGGGGAAGGCAGTGTGTTTTGTTTAGTTTGTTCTGAGCTCGACCGCTCGCTCACCCCCCGTGGTGCCCAGCTTGGATTATCTGTATAGAATATTTTGAGCACACCATAGCTCTACGGTATTATCTTTCTTCAGGTATTCTCGCGTATACCTGGACCCAAATGCTATTGTACTAGCCACTCTAAATATGTTTTCCTGTGACATCGGCTTTTACTAAATCCGGGAGATTGCACGCATTATACCGGCCAGACATCTTTATTTCGTGCTCAGACTTTTTTATCCACATTTACCTTATTTTTACTATTATCCTCTTCAAAGACTCGCAATAAACAAAAATCAATTCCTAGCTTAAACTCTGCGACTTTATATTCTTCATGCGGAATTTTTTCAAATCACACGGAACTAATCAACTAAAAAGCAACCTCACGTCTCTAAATGTACAAACATTGAAAAACTACAAGATACCATGAAAATAAAATTTTAACACCGCATTATAGCGAAGAGAGCACAATTTTTTTTACTTGTCACTCAAAACGATAAAAATCTGATAATACCTGGCAAACATTAATCATGAAAACGCACACGCGATCATTTTTATCTCCAAGCTGCATTTCTATTAATTAATTAAGTTCATCAGCAAATAATTTGCAAATTTTGTAGATGAAACCATAAACAATTATATTGATTATAATTTTACTTTTGTTAGTTTAGTATTCGCAAGCGACTCAATAATTTTAATTTCTGATCTAGGCCGAACAAATTTCCTCCGTAACATTCAATTGACAAAATCTTATAATCCTGAATTATATGTGTCGAATTTCTTTTTTAAATTTTTTCAACGATGATTTGACAATAACAACTGTCACGTCCAGGAAGAATGGAAATCCTAATCAGAAAATATTTCCCATTAGATATAAAACGTCCGTTAGTGACAGATATTAGATTTGTAGGTATTTCGACTCGAAAAGATGTTTTCATATAATTTTATCAAATCTCTTTTTTAGAACATTTTTATTTGTAAAACTAGGTTTGCTCTAGAAACAATGAAACTGCAATATAGTAGTAATCATTGTTTATTATTGAACGATCAAAATCTCATTTCGAAAACTAATATTTTTATTGAACATAAAATTCCATAAAAGTTTTCGTTTTCTTGTGCTTTGTACTCCGGGAAAGTCTGAAAATTTATAGTGTAACTTCTTATATGGCATCTCTAACTCAAACTAGAATTTATTGGGTACTAAAGTTTTCAGATACATTAAGAAAAGGGGAAATTAAAAAGAAAATCATTAGACGAAGAATGTTCTCTTTGTGAGAGTCATTATTATAAAATATTTAAGGGAATAACTGGAAGATATTTTTGTGATGTTCTCGTCGGATACAAAAAGAATATTTAATCACAAGATTATTTCCTAAGGATAAAGCTAATGTTTAATTTAGAAATTATTCTCGGACGTTAACATTTATCCTTCTTGATGTGTTGATGTCGTCTTCTACAAACACCCAAAAGGATTTCTGCTTAGCTAGTCCTCAAACTTCCTACCATCGCTCGGACTTAATCCTATTCTGCCAAAGGTCTGACCTCACCGATCAGTTACTCAGACTTAATTCTAGCTTGGTCTAGGCGACTCAATTCTAATTCTGTCAGCAGCATTACCTTTCCTAACTGATCGACGCCGAGATTAAATCCTTTCTGTTATAACTTCAGTAGCTTAGATTTAACCGATTCCGAACGAATTTAAAAAATGTAACAAAATGAGTTTTCGCTTCTAAAAAAATTGCCGGATCGTTTAGATTCATTTGGTTTGTAAACTTAAAGCGACGGCAACTCATTCCATGCAGACAACGAATGTACAAAAATGCATTGTTTGGACGTGTGCGTGCTTTAGTTTATATTTGCCCAACGACCGCCACCCGCAAATTCTCCGCAATTAGATTTGATTCTTTTTAAGCATTTTCGTTGATATTTTTGGTCACGGTGTAAAAAATCCCACAATGAAATCTGTAGACAATAATTTGTAACGGGCGGATAAAAATTTAATTTGTGTCGTGTCAACGAATTTGAAAAAAAACTGTGCGGTATGAATTAAAATATGACATGAATTCGTGACGCGTGGAAACTACCTAGCTAAATCAATTATAAAAGGATAATCTAATGAGCTAATAATTTAAAAGCGATCTATCATTTTTAGCTAATGACACGCAATGGCAGCCACCGTTTTAAAATCTACCCACACCAACCGGACGAACCACGGGTGTTAGATTATTATTACTTGGGCGTTTCGGTACCTGTCCTGAACATCCAGGCTGGGCCACGGGAACCCATTGTGTAGTCTACAACACAATTCCCAAGCATAACATACCTTATAATACAAGACAAACATACAAACATGAAGTTGACACATTCGTAAAATTAACACATTTTTTTGAACTTCTATTCATAAAATTCAAAAGGATTTGAGCTTTTCTTGACTGACGGTACAAGAAATCGCTTTTAACAACATTATTAGGTCTTTTTTAGGTTTTAATACTGTATACAAATATTAATCATTAATTTTTTTATATCTTAAGTGGTATATGGTAAACATAATGTTGAATTTTAAATGAAGAAAAGGAATAATTAATTTTGTTAATATACTTAAAAAGACTATTTTTAAATAAAAAATTAGATTAAATGGGTTTTACTTTGTATTTTCGTCCAAAAATGTCGTTTTATTAATGCTCATATAGCACGTAACATATAACACGATAAAAAAAATCATTAGGCTAACCATAAACATTAATTACTTCTTTTCCAGTATAGAAAAAGTGTTTAACATATAAAGATACAATTTGAAGACAACTGAACAATTTTTATTAATCACAATTAATAAGCAAATGCATTTTGAATTACTTTAAAAACCTACAAAACAGATTGTACGTTAGATATAAAGGTATGTATTTAAACCTTAAAACACGGATTTACACGCCCAAAATAATATCAAAATATAATCTGCTTCACGCAAGGAGGTCATTACGTCATCAAATTTAAACATCTCAAGATGCCGTATCAACTAAGCAAATGAATTCATTAAAGTCATGTATTTGTTTCGCATTTAGTTAGTAGAAGTTGTAATGCATACTCACGAAAATTACTCAAAAATATTTACAAAACTTAATGTACAGTCGAACCTCGATAAGTCGAACACTCTAACGGAAAGAGTAAACATGATGAGTGATCAAGCTTCAACTAATTTATCGGGATTCATAAATAAACAACTTTAAAATTTTTGTTTACCAACTGTAGAATACTTACAGTCTTTTTGTATAAAAAAAAACTAAAACCAACTGAAGGATTTCGAAACGAAACTTAAACTTCCTTAACTGCATTGCCAGAACAGATTCGTTTTCAATTTTGGGCCTGACTTAGTTGAAATATAAGAAGTCTGGAAAAATCTGCTCCAAAACGGTATCGTATTTTTTTGCAAATACAAGTTTTGCCTAGAAATAGAAAATTAAATGCTTAGCTCATATTAAAGATAAAGGTGATCGAGGCCTTAATTCCGTTTTGTCTGTCTTAGTATAGTTACATATTTGGAAATAAAATAATTAAAAAAGATCAAGTTTGTCCACCATGGCTTTAAATACTACAAGAACTTGCTTGAAATAAGAAAATATTGTCACAGTCATTGCAGATAATAAAGAAAATGCGTTTCGGTATACTTCAAAACTGAGAAACGGCAACACTGTATATATTCATAAAACATGAACGTACTAATATTTACTAAATGTAAGAAATTCTTCAGATTTCTTTGCCCAAGGAAATGTTAATTAGAATTTGATTAAATCACATTGGGCAAACCTGAAAACTGCAGATGAATCCATAAGAAATGATATTTTCCTCTTTTCTATGCTATTACGACCAACAAATAACATAGCACAAGATATCAAAAATCATCAGATCCATTCCGAGCAATCTTATTATAGAATAATAGTAATCTTGTACCTTTTTTTTCAGCAAAATCATCTGTTCCAAGCAACACACAATCAATGATGTTGAAAGTGCTATAGTACCATGCCTACCGATTTTGACATCATTGAATGGTTAGTTTTAAATGCTTTTCAATGATGTTTCTCGATTTAGAACTTTTTATTTTTTCTGATCTTCTAGCGAAACGAGGCTTTGCCTTTAAGACCTCTACGATACTATGAAAAATGTTTGCCAAATTTCTGTAAAAGATTTTTGGTATATTGTCATTTTTATACAGCTGTCTTGTTTAACCTTTTATCCATCTTGTCTCAGCTGATTTCGATGTGCGCATTTTCTCGCACAAAATGTTTAGAACATCTCTTGTTCATGAAATTCCTATGTAAACTCCGTTTGCAACGGCCAAAAATTTCTTGACTAGTAATTTCTATAAAGTTTTTTAGAGAATTGTTCATAGTACCAATTTAAAAGTACTTGCAAATTCCAACAATTTCACTCCTAACTAGTTTAGTATAGGCTGCAGGTGCTTTCGTGAACACTGAACTATATAGATGCAGAGAGCAAAACTTTTCATTGGTTGAAGCTAAAGTCCGATCTTGGGCTACGTAAGTATTTGTGTAGAGCCTAACGAAGTATATTCGGGGGCCTCGATTAATCTAATTTAAAAAAAAATCATCTAAAAACTCGTTGAAAAGATTTTGCTAAACGTTGTACTTCTACCAAGAAAAATCTAGTGTTATATCCAGCGATATCAAAAAATCTAATTCCCTGATTTTTCCAGGCTTTCCAATCTATCTTTAAGAAAAAAGTTTCACACTCATCAATTTGATAATTTACAGCAAATGGCAGGGATAATGAAATAAAACAAGTAAGATAAAAAACTTTTTAATTGGTCGTAGTAAGTCACAATCAGAATATTGTCATATATAAAACATCTAGTGGAAATTGACAACAGTGATCTGCAAATTGAAGTCAAAAGATGCCAAATGGCAAAATACTAGTTATACAGAAAATTCGAACAAGGAACGATACATAGGAAAAAAACATGAGAAACAAAAGAAAACAAATCCTAAATCATAAATTCTCTGGAAATCAAATGTGCTCCCTTCATTGAGATTTCCCTAATCGTTTTACTGCAAATTGCTTCAGAAACTCAAATATGAACGGTTCAATACACTGCTATTTGCACTGATAGCAACAGGTAAGATGTACAAGTAAGTCCCCATTAATAAATTTCAAGTATTTAGTGATCTTCTCCTTGTGAGTTTCTTAAACATCCAGATTATGATATCAAAATTCCAAAGTATGGAAAAGATCTCAAAGCACTTGCTCGGCATTGTTATCGTTATTGTGATCAAAATAATGCAGTTGTGTTTTTATTGCAAGCGGTAGTTTGCAGATGGATTTAAAAACCCGCGTCATGTGTCTGAAGAATTTTGACAAAATCTCCAAGTCTGTTTGATTTATGAGTTTTTATAGAATTTCGCTATTTGGTGCCACATGATTTTTTTTCCTTAAAAATCCAAGACAAATGGTGTCCAAAAATGAAACACTATAGCTTGTTTGTTCTTTGATTATTTTGTCCCAAATTGCATAAATTAATTTAAAAAATTCAATCTTAATGTAATTGGGGAAAAAACATCAGTTGTCCAAAAACGTTTTCTGTCTTGCTGCAAAATAGAAACTTTTGGTTATTGGTGCTGCTATCCTGGAAGTATCGATCAGCAGTATTTCTCATTTTTAAATCTGTAGTCTAGTTATGGTTGTTTTTCACCGATACTGATTTATGACAGTATTTTGGGATATTTACATGATACATAATGATACAATAATTTATATCTAGAATTTTCAATTTATTAAGATCTTGCAATCTGGCAACAGCGTTCGTCTATCATTTGCCTTCTCAATATTTAGCTGGTTATTTACTACCTAGAAGATTTTGCATTTTATGATTTTGAGTCTGATTGACATGCCATAAACGAAGGAAACGAGCAGGTTTAATGTTATAATGACGGGAATTAACAAGAATGCTAAGTACAGTCTTGCTCTAATCTTTATTATTCAGAATGTTTAAAACAGTAAACAAATTTCAATTAATACATAAATACGATTTAGGTTTTAATAGAACTTGTAGGCATTTGAAATTCATAATTAGGTGACACTGTCTAAATTTCAAGGCGCGTAGAAATTTATTATTAGAGATACAGTTTATGATTCAAAATAACAGTATAACAATTCCCGCATTTACCGAAACACGTTTCTTACTAAATTACTGTTTGCATAAAATTGGAAAGTAATTAAAACAGAATCACCTGAGAAGTAAAACTTAAAATGATTATTATCTTTACACCTGCAACCCTCTCCCATAAATCATAGTTTCATACTATACTATGTATTTTGTCAAAGGGCTCAATTTTCCATGCGAAAGTCAAGTGTTTACAATTTTATGGCTATTGAGCTTGTCTAGCTATTTCTTGTTTAGAAAGTTTTAAGAAGAAACTTTTATCATCCTAAAGGGTTGAAAACCGCAGGTAGCTGTGTAATCCGTCTATTGTTCCTTAAGTTAAGAGAATTGCGCCTATTAGAAGTGTACGCACTGTTTGTATCTCACTTTAGGTTCAAGATTTTTATTTATAACGTTCCTTTTGTTGACGGAATTGTATTTTGTAAGTTAAGCGTCATAAAACTGGAGTTGTAGCTTGTTCACTACTATGCTGTGGTAAGGCTGCAATGTTGCCAGATTTAAATTGCTTTTAGTAGTATTTATTCGTCGATGAATAATTTTACAACTCCTAGATGATTAACACCGAATAGATATGATTATGACTTGACTTTCGCTTAAATTTGTAACCGTAAGGCTCACAATTACTAATTGATTTAAGTAGAAAAAATCCAGTCAGAAAATTTCAAATATAACAGTAAAATGAAGTAAACAATATTTTATTAATCTTCCATATATAATTTATACAGCAAGGACGTTGAAGTAATTGATGTCATCGATTCCAGTAAAACAATGAATCAGTAAAAACATAAATTAATTATTGCAATGATTAAAATAAAAAAGGACGAAAAATAAAAATATTTATTTATAGAAAGATAACAGAATACGTTATATTAGTCAACATTTATGATGCTATGATCCCGCTTTAAACCGAAATTAACCAAATGTTACATTTTTTATTGTTAGATAATGTGTTTGCGACATTATTTAATACACCTCGGTAATTAATTAATAATTATGTTCCACATGTTAAATAGTTTAAAAATTCAAAACAATTTTTTACTAATGAAAAGATAAAGCGAAACTACCTTTATTAACTATTATCCTGGGAAAAAGAATAACACGGAAAGGATCTTCTAAAACCACTCAAATGTGCTGTTGATTGCAACAGCTGCGCGAACTAAACTGAAGCGCGTTAGAACTTGCGATAGTAAGCAGCAAATGAATGAATAAACGACAAAAACTATTGGTCTCTCTTATCATTGCCAACATTTTAACCTTTTCCAATTTCTTTCCTCGTTAAACCTTCAGAATTCCATTAAATAAAACTAAATTATAAACTCATTTCTATAATGAATGATATAATTTATATAATAAACCTCTTATTAATTTTTAAAAATAATCCCACCTCCACTTTTAACTAAAACCACAACAAAACGATTTCGGAAATTACAGCAATTTCTTCACCACTTTTAGTATGAAACACAATTAATAACAATTATAATTTTTATGATGTAGAACATATAATAAAAGCGAATTAATTTTAGGTCGTTTTCGTTAGTTTCCTCTAATTATCAAAATCATTTACAAATGACTCACATAAAATTGTTTAAAAATGTTCCGGAAGATGATAATAATGATAAACAGCACGTAGTGAGTCGGAGATTCATTAAGCAACATTTTAATATTTAACAAAACAGATAAATCTGGCAGCTACATATTCGAGCGGCGTAATAAATTTTATTTTGACATTGTAATGTTGCATTTTAAATGTTAAAACATATATATAAATAAAAAATGGATTTAAGTAAATATAGTTTTGTTATTAGCCCGAGAAAAAACCTCATAAATCGCGTTCCACCAACCAAAAATAGAGACGCGAAAGATGAGAAGTCTTCGGGAGTCTTATTTTCCCTCTCTTCCTCGATCTTTGCAATCTTCCTCGTTAAATGGGCCGTTTACTCGGTTGTTTTTCGTCTAACTCATTAGCTTACTCAGTAATTAATTATTCAAAAACAAGGTACTAAAAGAAATTTGCGAAGACAGTAAACATTTGTGTTCGCTACCTACAACATAATTTTCTTTTTACGTGCAAATTTTTCCTTAATGACTTTATAATATTGTATGTGCATTACCGACCAAATCAGAACGGGTCTCATGAAATACAACCAACTCCTATGTTGTTTTCCTGACTGTTATTACACTAATTCGATGAGAATGGATCTAATGCTATTTCGAGGAAATAAAAACCGACTCCAATAATAATTTTCTTTTCCAAACCGATAATTTCATTTCACTTTATATTTCACGTTTCCAGATTGTTCTATTTATTACGACCTGCAAATTTACGAAAAAGAAATAACATAACAATTTCGTACTTGTCATTACTGATTTTAATCATTTTCAATATTAAGACTTGCTTGATTTCCAGTCATATTTTCTTGTTATTTTTATTTTCTTCTGATACCATGATTTTATATTTTTTCCCTAAGATAAAATAAATTCTCAAAGCTTACACTTATTTAAATTATTATTATTATTAATTGTAGATTAGTTTGCCTAGAAAATTACTCTTCGTTCTCGCCATGCTTTTAAAAAAGTTCCTTCAAAAAATGTTACATTTGCTTTGCTTTTGTTTGTAAAACAGTAGGTGGGGAAAAACATAGGCAAGAAGAGTCAGGTCTCGAATGAAAGCAAGAACATCAGAATTTTTGGCATCTCCATTTCAGTTACTTAGAAGGTGTCAAAATTGGAATTGTCAGTTACGCAATCAAATTTAGATTTAAACAAAACTCACTGGTTCTAGATTAGAGAATCAAAAACCACTACCCAAACTTCAAGATATTAGACGTACCCATACCGATGGAGCTCTGCTTATTTTTCCTTTCGTGAAATCTAACATCAATAATCGATTAATAAGGTTAGATAGTGACATCCACAGAACTTCCAGAGTAAACTTTTAAACAAGAGAAATTGAACTGCTAGTGCTAACAGCTTAGTCAAAACCTTGAGAAGGTTAACGATAATATTAAGGACAGATATGGTCTTCAAGTTGCTGTACAGCAAATAGGGGAGAGGCTTAGAAAATAAGAAATATTCCAACCATATAAATTGGTTGGTGGCACACGAAAAAAATTGATACATAATCCAGCAACTCTTGTCTCTTTTACTATCTGGGACGATAAACTAGTATACAGCAGCATTCTAATGTTTATATTTATATGCCAGAATTCTAGACACAAATGATCATGGATGTCATGGAACTCGAAAGGCTCAAGTTTCTTTAAGGATCACACGCTATATCAATAATATCGGAAAAAGAAGCCCAATTTCGGCCAGCTTGTGACAATTTAGTCTGATAACTTACAAAGCAAAAAATAGAAATACACAGATTTTTGGAGTTAATTGACTTCTATAAGAAGAATAGAAAACTATATCATTGTATGTAATCTTCAAGATATAATCACCAAATATTACAACATACTTTACTCAAAAACGACTCATCCTACAAAAACCAACCAACAGTATTTGTTTGTTCCACTCTTAATCTGCGCCCATATAGGGACAATCAATACAGACTATGTGGGTTTTTCACTTTTTTCCTTCCTTCTTTTAAATTCGTATGTTGAATATTAGAAGGTGTTTATGAATTGCTAATTGCAGCTATATCATGCAAGGTTTATTAAAAAATTAAAAAATCACACCCTCTAGATTATTCTGCAAAAGGGTCAAACATGTCTCAGAATTTCCCTGCTTATTATTATTTCATCCAATAGTGAGGTAGCTAACTAAAATCTAAATATAGTAGCAGCCAAATTAAAGTAATAAAACTGTATACAAAGCGGCAGTTTTTATATTAAACAAAACCGTTAGAACAAAAATCTAATAACTTCATACAAACAAAAAGAAAAGGGTTTTTCGTTCTTTTTTAATTAAATGGCAAAGAAACAAATCTCATTTCCGTGCTTTCAAAAGTAGATCTTAAACCATGTAAACAGAAGAATTTCAGTTCCAGACTTTTCGGCGACTGTATGTTCATTACAAAGTAATTCAAAACTGATTCCATGAAACATACTCCGAGTTTTTTCCTTGTTTCTATTAATAATTCAGCGGCAAAGAATTTTCATTAGCCGCATATAGCAACAAAATAATAAATTAAGAGAAAAATTATTGTTAGAATGAGATTTTTCAATACAAAGCAAAAATTTCCTCGCGGTTGAAATAATATAATATTAAATGACAACGTTAAAATCTATCTTTTATTACGTTCGTAAAAGTGGTTTAAAGGTGGTTAAATTGAAGAAAGAACTTTAGAAATGTCGAGATTTCCTGGAGTTTTTAAATTAAATAGAAGATTTTGTTGACGTACAATAAAAAGCCTTTTACTTACATAAAGTTTCTTTCGGCAGAAATCGATTTTAGTGGTGTTTCTTTATTTATGAATTTAGTAAAATAGTGAAAAGCAATCTCAAACAATAAATCAGTCAATCCAGTTCAAATATTTCAGAAAACAACATAAATATGTAAACGCCAACAGTTATCTTCGCTTTCCACCTACCTCACGTATAAAAACCGAAAAAGTACATACAGTTATCATCATTATTCATTGTAAACTGGTACGACAGCAGGAGTTAGATTAGAGAATATTCCACATCCGCCCTCGTGAAGATAGAAAATGTCAATTGTCATTAAAAACCGCACTAATATGATTATTATATTGGAAGAGGAAGCAGCGTGAGTCGCCGAATACAATTGCGTAGACTACAGTTAATTACGTATACTGCAAAACCTCCAGTACAATAATTCCGAAAATAATTTATATTCTAATGCATCATCGTTTTTCTAGTTAATAAAAGTTTATAGCGAAATACATTTTCCATTTAGTAGATAATGGAAGGTAATAGAATGTTATATAATTCGTTTACTACGTCGGCTAATCTTTTTCGCTTCGTTTCCCTCATCTAACATATAATAAGCGATTTTAAGCAAAAGCAATTTCTTTATCGTTGATATTAATGACGAGTCACGTACCTAGAATATTTCAAAAACGAATACGAACTTTTAAAAACCTTCGTTTAAACTAAATTGCCGATTAAAACTACCTCGAAATAGAATAACTTCCACTACCGAATATAAAAACCTGGTAACAATAAAAGTTTCCACAAAAAAAATTACTGAAAATGGATATTATAAACTCCAATAAAAACGTAGTTTCGCCGTTCCATTAAATACATTAACTGCTCTCTAACCGAATAACGTAGCTAACAACTATTACCAGGGTAAAATTGTAAAAGATGGGTTCGGTATAACCAAATCAGTTTTAATTCGATACCGCACGATGCATTACGTTCGTAATTGAATTTGTCGCGTATTACAAAGAGCCGTAAGTAGAAAGAGAATAATACGACCAGTGTGTGATGTTACCAATTTTACGTCGAAGTTATAGTTTTGTACCTTTTACAAAAGAGTTCTCTATCTTTAAATAACTTTTGTAAATTGAACGAGACAGGGGAAATTGAGCGTTTAAAAAGTCTAACCATCTTGTAAAACGTTTAATTAAAGTGATTTTGACATTGTAAATGTTCTGACTTTTATACAACGAATGAAGTTTACGCTTCTAATACAATACGTCTATAAATAAAATCAAATATTTAGTTGTAATTTTGCAAAGTCACCTATGCTAAAATCTACAAAATAAGTACGCTACAGAATTAATTTAATTAGTTGTGACGAGCCTCGCATATTACAATCACACTAATTAAAACTGATATACAGCTGGAAAGTTCCTGCAAACTTAATATTTAAGTAACTTGTGCATACACGAACAACTTTAAAAATTTTATTTCTTTCTCAAGTGTTACTATAGTTCGTTCAAAGAAGAGTGCTCAACGCGTAACTATACTAATTAAATAACATAATTCATTAATTGATTTTTAATGTGAGGTTTCACAACGCATCTTCATAAATAACTTAAAATTACTATGGGTATCCTCCATGTTGTAAGCATCAAACACATATTTGTGAAAACAAATTGAGTATAGAATACCTCTAGTAACTTTATCAAAATCATCAACATTTCGACTATGGATACCCTTAGCTCCATTGGAAAATTAGCAAACCAGAAAAATCAGTTCATAAGCAATATCAAAAAAGGTAAAAAATAGAAATCCCAAGCTTTAGTAGCACAACAATAGGTTTTTGGGTTAAGAGAGACCTGGACAAAACCACAAAATGCAGCAAATCGAAATATATTGGTTTACATGAAAGCACAGCAATGGATTTTAGCTCCATCCCTGACAACTTTTGTATACGATAATTACTAATACAAGATGCATTTCTAAACTACACTTCAATTCTAATGTTTGCACTATAAACAAAGTAACAGAAACTGCAATGGAGTTTCTTTTTTCCTTAAAACTTTCTTAGGGGAAGAAAATGTGAAATCAAAGTTTGTTTTTCACATCAAAAATCACCTACGGGGGGCATTTCCAGGAAATTCCGTTTCATGTGGGAACACCAAAAACTTTCTCGAAAGAATTGATATGGCGCTTCGCGATTCCCAAACAGGAAAATCATTCTAACATCTGCATTATATAAAAGTGACAGAATATGCAATACAGTACTCCTTCTCTTTAAAATCCTCTTAGAGGAAGCAAAAGTGAGATCAAAGCTTGCTTTTCACATCAAAAACCACCTACTGGGGCATCCCCAAGAAATTCCGTTTCGTGTGGCAACATCAAAAACTTTCTCGAAAGAAGCTGATATGGCGCTTCGCGTTCTCAAACCGAGACATTCTAATGTATACATTATAAAAAAAAGTAACATAATATACAGCACAGTACTCCTTCTCTTCAAAATCTTCTTAGAGGAAGAAAACGTGAGATCAAAGATTGTTTTTCACATCAAAAATCACGTTTCCACGAAATTTCGTTTCATGTGGCAACGTCAAAAACTTTCTCGAACCTAAAAGATTCTAATGGCTACATTATAAAAAAGTGACAGAATATGGAATACAGTACTCCTTCTCTTTAAAATCTTCTTAGAGGAAGCAAATGTCAGATCAAAGTTTGTTCACATCAAAAATCACCTATGGGGGGCGTTTTCAGAAAATTTTGTTTCATGTGTTAACATCAAAAACTTTCTCAAAAAAAGCTGATATGGCGCTTTGCGTTTTTCAAACGGAAAAATTCTACTGTCTACATTATAAAAAAGTAACGGAACATGCAGTCGAGTACTCCTTTCTTTTTCAAATCTTCTTAGAGGAAGAAAACGTGAGATCAAGGCTTGCTTTTCACATCTCCAAGAAATTTCGTTTCAGATGGCAACACCAACAACTTTTTCGAAGGTAGTTGATATGGCGCTTCGCGGTACGCATAGAATATTTCTTTTAGTGTCAAAGTCTGATTTAGCAAAAGAAATTCACCTTTTTAAGAACTCGGTTTAAGCTCCGCCCTCAAACGAGCTAAAGTTAGTTCCCTTTGGGAAATATGGTAATGATACATTCTTTCTATTTTTTCTTATCCTTTGCAATTGTACCAAATTGCGCTACGGATTTTGCTATCTACTCCTCCACGTCTTGATAAAGGCCTTGCCTTTACGGCATACATCTGTTTTCTCTATCTTCTGACTACATGTCCAGCCCTGCATATTTCCTTCCCATTATTTCATGTTCTCTATAGTTCTTTATTTGGTATCACGTCAGGTCGTTTTACTTCCAAAATGAATTTTAAGAGGTTTTTTTGGCTTGCATTGCATCATCAACTTTCTTAGAAGAGTTAAATAACAACACCAGTTGGGCTCTGCATTGCAACGGGCCACCGATGGCCTAAGTGTGGACTTCGTCCTCCATTAAGCTAATCAAGGAAGTTAATTAACGAGTCGGACATTCTTAAGAAAGCTAGCTATACCAGATGAGATGATGACGGACTTTATCCTCCAATAACTTTCTTAGAAAAGCAAGATACAAACACGGATCTGGTTTAGTCTTCATTTCTAGAAGAACTAAATGAATATTAACCTTCTCAAAAGATCAAAACACGAACGTAAATTTCGTCTTCCATTCTTAAAGAGAGGTAAATAAGAAAACGGATTAGGTTCCATCCTCCAATAAGTCTTCGATTTCAATTAATCTCACTGAAGAAAGTTAAATATGTACACAAGAGCAAAATATAAACAAGAATCGAGCATAAAGTGTAAAAAATTGTAATACTTTGGATTGGTGCAGGAATTTAAAAAGAAAAGAAAACCACATTGATTAAATCGGTTTTGCAGTAACGCCATAAAATCTATGTGTTAAGTGAGCAAACTTAGCGGCGAATTTTTGAAAAGTTTTGCGGTTTGTGACATTACTCTGGTATTACTAGGATATTACTTTTGGTATTAGTCGAATTACTATGGCACGGTACAAATTTCTTTTGTAAGCGATTCAGCTTTAACACAAAATTAGTTTGCAGAAAGTTTTCAAAATTAGATGAAGAATTATCAAAAACGTAGGAACTACATAGTTAGTATGGTCAGAAAAATAGATACAGTTGCAAGACAAATGACCTTTCAAATCAATAATTGAAAACAAAAAAGGATATTATGGAAATCTTGCGATCTTGCTATTTTTGAAATTTTTATTTTGTATAGATTAGGAATGTTACAAGATAAGACAAGCATAGATTGCTCTTTTGGCTTGGTTTTAGAGAAAAAGGACGCTCTTGTAATAGTTGTGAAAATCAAAAGAGAGTATTTACTTTTAATTGGTTAGGGGAAGGAAGTATCCTTTGATATTAATTTCCTTCTAGCAAATCGAGCAGGTTGTATATCTTGTAATGTCATTTTAAAGTTTTGCATACTTATCCGAATTTTACGTTAAATCTTGCTTTAAATGCATTCAATTAATATAAATTTATCGCTTCGTCTTACTTTTTAATGTTTAGCAAGTTTTTCTTTGGAGTTCTGTTGTTAAGAATTAAAATGTGTTCCATAAATGGTTTTATACTTCTTTCATTAGTGAAATCCGATACATTATTTTATGACCCGAACGTGCTTTGTGCTGTTTTTAAATCTTTGTTATATTTTTCAACTGTATTTCCAAGAAAGAACATGTTCGTAATCTGCTAATTCATGTCTGGCAAAAGACAGTTCTACAGTAAAGAAATGATATCCAGTAGTTTTCCATTATCCAATTTATCGTCTGTATTTTGTTTGGGGATATCGTGTACAACTGACTTTTCTATTTTGCCAAACCGTTCCCTTTGTTGGTACTTTGTGATTTTCTTGAGGAGTCGAAATTTGGACACCGTGGAACGCGGGTGTTCACCGCGACCCCCCCGGGTCCAAGCGGACCCGGTGCTTCTCGCGTTTTGTCTCGATCTTTAAGTGTGGCGCACGGTTAATTTCGACATTTTAGTGGCCGTGAATTTGCTTTAGTTTTCTATTTGGTTTATTGGCATTAATTTGCATTTTGAGTTAATCCTCGAGGGAGGCCTCTTTGAGGATTAAAATATTGACGCATCATTGTGCTTTTTTACTAGTATGTGCAGATGAACGACAAGCTCATCGTCCCTGTCTTCATTAGAAGGATCGTGTAAAGAAGTAATCGTGTCGAGCCAGTTATTTGAAAATTATTTAGTCCCACTTTCTTCTTGAGTTTTGGTTTAGTCATTACGAAAATCTCAGTTATCAATATCCCATCTTCAGTGTCCATCGAGAGATCTGGTATTCTCTTCGTTATTGAGAAAAAGTTTTGTGTTTGTGGAAGTTAAGTGTTTAAAAAGTTATTGGGGTTGAAACCATGCCTTCTCGTAATTAAATTTAGTGTAAATTCAATTCTTTTGTATTTGGAAAAGTTTTAGAGTAAGGAATAATTGTGTATGTTACATATATTTGTTTGTATTTTTATGTTGTTTTGTTCAAATGCTTTGAGTATTTAACGTTAATGTTTGGTTTATTTTAATGTTAGAAAAGTATCTTTATAGTGTATTCTTTCCGGAAAAATCTAGGGAAAACAATAGGTAGTTGAAATTCTATAGTAATCTTTTGAACGTTTTCTTTTTGTTTGAAGTATTACAAGTTCGTATGTTCTAAATTTATTAATAGTTTTAAATCATGTTCAATTTTGTTTGTTTAGGAGGGTTTAATACAATAAGTATTTTGCGATTTAATGATTTCTAAACGCATTTATTTGACGGGTCCTTCAGACCTAATTTTTATGAAGTAATTGTCATTCTTTTAGTTAATGTTTGTAAAGTAATAATTTCTTTTATCAACCATATCATTTTCACCTTTTTGTGAATGTTTATTTTACTCGATTTCAAAGCATAATAATAAATTCATGTAGTTTAACTTTTGTGTTCTTATTTCTAGGAGTGTTTTTGTTTTATAAGCTTATTTAGGTGCCGTGATGATGGACCTTGGCTTCTAGCAACCCGCATAATATCTGATTTTGTGAATAAAGCTTTGTTAATAGTTTTGAGAAACGAGAGAGAGGCTGGAAATTTATTAAGTTTATTTTATTTTAAGTTGCGGAACCAACAAAGGTTCCTTGGTAAGTAAAAGAGAATACAATTTAGTCTCCGGACACGATTTTGAAGTGTTTATCTACAGGGTGGTATTTTGGGTGGACCCTATATATAGCGTGTTCGTCGGTGTGGGGACAAGTCGACGAATTACATCGTTTTGTATGGCACTGTCTCCTGGCGCCCTTTTGGTATCTCTTTTAGGCTTTTCAGCTAAAAGCTAAGTTTTAGGCTCAGGTAAGATCATCAAAGCCTGGGTTATTTACTATTTTGGAACCTACTCCCGTCTTCAACATGAGCTATGGGCTTGAACATCTACACGGGACTTGTGCATACTTTTGGGCATTTTCCCGTTACAATCTTTTATAAGCGTTGGCAAAATCTCAGTTATGGCAATAAAAAGTCATCTAGGGCCAATTCGCGTCCGAAACTATGAAATAGCATCAAAGATGATTAAGCGGTAATTACTGAAAGATCAGAATGGAAAGATTCAAGATGGACCAGATTTACTAAATCTTCTTAATCTGAAGAATAATTTCGTTTTTTAACCAGTTAAACTGATATAGCAAGCTAAGCGAAAACATTTTGTTTGTAATATGTGTATCTAATTTAGGAAATACAATTTTATCAAAAGCGGTTTAGGTCACATTATATTCTTTAATAAAATAGAAAATTATTTATTGTAAAACTTTAGTTTATAATAAGAATTTTATTGATTAGAAAAGAAAGTCGGTAGAATTCTTAACTATTTTCTGGAATTTTAGATGTCATGTCGGTGTCTTGTTACGAAACTATAGTAATTGGAGATACAATAGCAGCATCGAGTACAACGAAGAATGTTAGTAAGTTATCAACAAGGGAGAAGAAAACCGAGGTGTTGATAAAGTTTTAATATGGAATTCGCAATAACGTAACGTCAAAGAGGATTCCCAAATAAGATAAAATCATTTTATACAATTCTTTTCAACGTATAAATGACTACCATCCGACTTTTATTAAAATTTGAAGATATTATTTCTAGCTATAATTTACAATAAGACACAAAGGGGAAAACAAAAAGGAACTTGTTTTACCATCAAATTAATTTCCAAATTAAAACAAAGATTTTAGAAACTTCGAACAATAAAGATAAATTTATAGTCGTTTTGAAGGCGAGAGTTTATAGGAAGTCACGGTTAGTTTTATGTTTTAGTTAATGAATTTGGGAACAATGAGTGCCTGCAGGGTTTAGTGGTTAAATTTCATTACGGTGTACCGCTCGATCAATTCCCAATCAGTTTAAAGAGTCCGCTTACAATTGCTAATTACAAACTGTATGAAATACATAAATAAAAAACGTAGCTTGCACAGTTATAAAGTTTAATAAGAAAAATAGTCCTGAACAACGAATGACGGGGCTATTATGTGTGTAATATAATGAAAAGGAATAAAAGATCTAATAAATACAGCTTTAATTACACAATGTAAACAAAGAATTTGTGTCAACCGATTTGTAATAAAAGCTATTTTAACAGTTGTTTCTTTTTCTATAGGTTCTTAATAATTACGAAATTTGATTTATGCTCATTAGAAGATGTCCATGTTGAGAGAGGATTGCAAAACACTTATGTAAGTATAAAACGTACTATTTTACTACTTCTTACTACTTTATGTCTGTTGTTAACTTGGTATTTATGACGAAACTAACAATTTTTGCCGTGTAAATGTTGTATTTGTAATTAATAGCGCGCTGAGGGAGTTACGATAATAGCTTTCTAGAAAACAAGGGCGTAAGTAATATTTTACCTACTTAACTTTTGTGTAATAAATTATAAGGAAAGAATGCTTAATGTGTCTCATTATTCAAGAATAAATAAATGACTCTTTAAAAGCATGCAAAAATAATTCCTAGCTACTTTCAATTCCTAAAAAACAACTCCTTATTTAGTTAAAACAATGAATCAACAAAAAGTTCTTCCAAGTTTCTATTAATTTTTGTTCTTTAAAACTTTATAGAACTTAGGGAAAATTTTAAACGAGAAAATTAAAATGTTAATGTAAAAAAGACGTTTAAAAATTGTTGTTCATTTAAGTTGCAGTATCATTCTTCTTTTATGTGGATAAATAAGATTTTCTTTAAAAATGTTTCTTTTAGCACTTAAATCGATATTCAGTTTTTATTCTGTCAGTAATGAAAAATTACTCGATATAAAACCATTCTTAAGCCTCGTACACACTATACAATGCGTTGCAGCGAGCTGCAAGGCACATCTTATGCAACAACCGTTTCAGACTAAATAGAGCCTTGGTTTCAAGATTAAATCTTATCAAAAATGAGTTGTACCTTACCCGTTATCATAAGACTGATAATTAGATAATTAGAATCTGAATCTTTTCTCTTCAAATTCGTCGCATAACATTTAAAAGTAAGCATCTGGTCTTGCACAAATTCTTTAATATAATTGAAGTACTTCTACATCGTTATGGAAGACATGTACTGCATTATTATTAAACAGATGACTTACCTCTTTGAACTCATTTACGGAGATAAAGCTTTTTCTTTGTTTTATTAATACGTGAACTTTTAATTTTCTCTGGTTGGCTTTTCTTCTAATTCTGCTTCTTCTTCTTAGTTCCCTTATCACTTTCTTCTATATCTTCATTCTGTTTCTTCGCAATTATCTGCTTTTCCTGTTTTCTGTGCTACTGATTTCATTGTAGAAGACATCTTCATTATTCACTTCCTCTTGTTCCTCAGTGCCTTCAGTTTTAATTACTTTTCTGTTAGGCTTTCCCTACTTTTTCTCACTTGAAATCTTCTAGTTTACTATCTTTCTCAGTGGTTCTGCATTAACATCTCCTTTCTCTATCACATCAATTTCTTCCACTTCTTGCAAGCCAATAGGCTGTTGTATACGTGACGTATCCACTTCCAAAGTTACTCGTCTTATTAAACCCAATTCATTAAATGTATCATCGTATTCTTCTAAAATCTTCTGTGCCGCTTCTGTTTTCGTTGACTATATTAGCTTCAATTGCTTGCCTGATAGTTCCATTGCTTTATCTACTGCTATTTTATCATGTAACCATAGTTGCTCTCTTAACTTTGTATTTTTATCAAATAAATTATTTTATCTAACAGCAAACGTCTTTTAAAATAAGTAAAATCTTCTGTAACATCACCTGTCAAACTTTTTCCATTTGAAATTATTCTACGTTTTTTCCATTCTTGTCAAGGTTTCTGCAACTGCTACAGTCTATCTTGCTTTCGACATCTTCTTTTAACTCCTTTTACATATCGATACCAAGTGAATAAACTTTATCTCGTACAAAAGTAACTGTTTATTACAGAACACAACCTACTATCTATAGTGAAGAAGATTCAAATTTTAATGTATGGGCAAAAACAAGAAAAATGACATTTCCAAACAGCTCCAAATTGTCTGGAAACTTGGAGTTTGAACTTCTTTGGGCAAAAACCTTCAGATTCTTGCTACTTTCATTTTACATTCGTTTTCTCCTAGTGATTATTAGACCGTGATATTTTGGCACTTCCAAGTTTCCGAGCAATTTAATTCTTCCATTCCATTACAGCTTATTTTAAATTAAATTTTTTTTGGACAACTCATAGGCATTTAAGTCTTCCGTATCAATCAACATGCCAAGATAGATCAAAACTGCTAAATCTAATTTTGATGACTGTGCATTGCTATGAAGCAAAAACAAGACGAGATAGACAATTAATTATTGGTCATGTTAGATATCGATTTTGTTCATTTTTCATTTTGTCTAGTCTATGTGGAAACACTGTTTTCGTAATATGAAGATTCCTTCAATAATTTCGTTGACATGAGGGCCCAAATCCGTTATACTACAACAGTCAATTTTAAAACTTTTTGTTCCTCTTTTAAGTCACTGCAGAATTCATTATGACTCTCTTAATGGTTTTGGGGAGGTATGGTGTGCAGACATTCATAGTTCAAATCCATTATACATATAATAAAAATGTCTGACTAAACTTCTTTATAAAATTACCGAGCAAAAACTAGTTTTGATAAATGAATGATAATGACAGGTTATGGTATTCAAGGAAATGACAAAACAAGATGACATGTGTTAATACACTTTGTTTTTCGTTCATTAAATGAATGATTTTGATTAGTCTTCGTATCAGCTTGGATTAATACCTTACAATAAGATAACTTCAGGTGATAAGTTTGTAAAAATCCGTTTAGACAATATTGGAGGAATTTATTTGGGAAAAGCTAGAAATAAATTAATAAAAATCTTGCTTCTGGTAAAATATTTAAGTAGCTCTGATTAATTTTTTCCAAAAATCTAGAAAGTTTTTGAGCATTTTAATGTAATTTTAGCTCATCAAATAATAATAATCATTTGAAATTTTCTAAATAACCTAAAATTATAATAAAATCTATTTTTGTATTAGGTAAATGATTTTTTATAGGTAATCCTTAACGACTTTACAACGTAGAATCATCAACCTTTTTTGCTGTTGGGGCTTGCAGATGCAAGACAGGTGAGATTTAAGTTGCCCGTTTTTTACGTATAATAAACTCCAACGGAATTGGCGTTGTAATTATATGAAGCACTAATTATATTCTTTTTGGACCAATAGCTAAAGTAAAAAAAATGAAATAATCTGAATGGGTTTTAACATATTTTAAGGGATGGCATGAAATGTGGTCGTATTAAATTCTGATGAAACCGACAAGGTAAACTGACCAGTAAATTGTTTCAAAATATATAAATAAAAATTCGAGTCCAATAACTAACGCATTCTTAAACAAAGGAAACAAGAAAAATGTTGGAAAACAATGCCCCATCTATCAAGACGAATGAGGTCAAGAAAATGAGAAACACAAACAAAAGGGACGAAATTTAAAAAGAAAAAAATAAAACAAAACTGATGAGACGCAAAGATAAAATCAAAACAAGCTGACAAAAATTTAAGCTGAAGGGGGGCTGGCTTTTTGATTTATTTATTTTTTTACTTGGAATTTTCAAAGGGTAATTTTGTCAAATGTGAAACACAAGCGAAGATAATAATCCTTTATTTAGAATTTTTGGTGCGAACATAATATTATAAGCCAAATTAGCTCAACTACAAAAGCAAACCAAAACTTGTCCTGCCTGATGTTGCAGTTCAAAAGATGCAAAGTCGGTGGTCCAAGCGGGACGGGGAAAATGCGGGCTCGGGGCAAGTGTGATAGAGGTGGAGATATACAAGCTTTAGTTACTCAGTTGAGTCGGTTCTCTATAGCTATGCAAGTTATCTGGTTCCAAGGTGGAATACATACAGCAGCATCGCGCACGGATATCTACGGTTCTATTACCATCAGTTGTCTTTTTTCAACTAAGCCATTTAAACACATTAACACTTTACCTGCGTGATTTGCAAAACGATTTATTTTTTTTTCTTTTCGTACATGGAATGAAAATATACAGAGTTGGCTTGTAGACCTGAAAACATGCACCAACGGTGCACGAGACGGTTGCATATAAAGCTATTTATTAATTCAATATACACTTAACGGCGTACAAAATTTACTTCTTTCCATGTAAACATCCTCACTTGTCGGTGTAAAGAAATAACTTGGTAAATTAATCAAAATTTTTTATCTATGCGTTTTCTCTTTAACATTTTTATAAATACACTTTGGAATCTTAAAAATAATTTAAAATACGTTTTTAAATTCGGTATTAACGAAATTATTTTTGTCATAACGAATACAATCCCAAGCGGAAAATTAATTATTTTTCTTTTTGGGATGGGGAGTTTGATTAAACGTATTTTTATACCAGTTTGTTAATCGATATAATACGTTTCAAACAATTCATTAGTGTTTGTAAATCCACAACATTATTCAGTGTTAAGCAAGAAATTATGGACGTTTGTTCAGTTTGTTTTGCAAAAGCTGTTTGGCCCTTCGGGAACAACCCAGAAATTCTTTCAAATAGGACCCCAGTTCGTATACTATTAAATTGGTTGCAACAATGCCCAAATTTGTTTTTTCCATGTTTAGAATAATTAGCAACTGGGTCTTCCTTCAAAGGTATTATCTTAGTTTTTGAATATAGCAAGTTGTGAAAGGTGCCGAGTAGTGTAAATGTCTTGTTTTAAAAAAAATCATCAATGCTTGGTTTTAAATTACAAGTTAAGTCAAAATTCCAAAAAACAGTTTTTTTGAGAGTCCCAGAAAGTCCAAAAAACAAACCTTTAATTTAAGAAATTTAAAATGGTATTTTCGTACAAATTTTGACGAATAGAAAAATTTCCCTCTATTACCATTAAAAGCGTTAGAATCTTCTTGAACCATATCAAAACATAAATTGCGTCCGCAATTAAGATAAAACATTATCGATTTCCCAAAAAATAACAAATTTAATTCGGACTTTTTTCCCAGAAAATAACGATGTAAATTTCAAATAAGCTTCTGGGCTTCATTTGTATTCAACGTTATTATTGCTGAATTCTAGAGACAATAATAATCAATGATGTTCTATATAAATTCTGATAAGGAAAATACACGATGGCGATATTTTAATTAACCACGTCTGTTTTCCATTTCACTAAATAATTTAAACTATAATTCTATTAATGCAAATCCGTGTATGTATCACTAATCGCAACAATAGTTTACCGTCATATAATCCGGAATACACATGTTGATGATTTGGACAACAATGACATTTAGGTTAATTCATCTATTATGCTATCAAACGCCTAATCTCGTCATTTTATTTACTTTACCCCAAAATTCCTTTTAATTTACGCAAAGTTGTATTTGTACTCAAAAATGGTAATGCACCAGAATTTTCACTTTAACTTAAGAAAAAAAATGTTTGGTCAATGTTTGCAAGGCAATAAATATGCAAATTTATTTTTTTGTCAATGCATTGGTATATGAATCTGGCTTGCAAAACCGGTAGTCGTCTACAAACAAGTAAGAGTTCGTCTGGGGAAGTTTCTTTTTTTTTATTACATTGCACTAAATTGCAATATTTTATATAAAGCGGTGTTAACATTCGAAAAAATATTTTTATTATTGCAAGTAAAATAATAAAAAGACGACGGGAATTGTACTTGAAAATTATACGATTTTATTTATTAACATAAACATTTTGAAATGCCATAAATATTAATAATTCTTCTCAAAAAAAGAAATCGACAAAATCTTCGATTTTGTTAATTCAAAAAGGATTTATAAAAGCTCCCGGATAATATGATAAAATATTGCTCTTTGATTTAGCTCATCGGTCGAGTAATTTAAAGGATGGTCTAATTAGATTAGTTATTATTAAAATCGAAGGGGCAAAAAGCTCAATTATTTTTTATTCTTCACTTGAGAAGATGAACTTCCTCCGAGTCTTGCACCACAGTTTTAACCCGTGGGAATAAATATCGAATTATCAGAATGTATAAAAAATCTGCGAGGGATTTATTTGCGGAAATAGTGGTAACTTTTTCATCACTGGGTCAAACTTTTCTCCTTTACCTTGATGAGGAATGTTTGCTCTAGGTTCGCGTTCTCGAGCGGCCTTGCAACTTAGCGTAGTAGCCGCACCAGCCAACCGCCTCAAATGAGAGTTGAATGGCCGAAAGTGACCGACCATTTTGTTTCATGAATAACGAATAAACAATAGTTTTATTGCCTAATATTGATACGTGTAGATCATTTTTCGAAACTTACGAGAAACCAATTAATAGATATAAAGGTTGCCGCTGAATTCGGTTTTGTAGAAATCGGCACGCGAATTCGGGAACCGGGTAAAAGTTATTTCCTTGCATCGGGATAATCTCTTAACATAAAAGAACGCTCCTATAACGTGGCTATATATACAGATAAATTAATTAACAATATGGGTTTTGATTACTTGATTCGGTTCGCGTGTCGTTAAATATTATCTGACGTGCAGGTATTGTTTTTTCCCACTACTTATTTTAAAAGAAAACGAAAACATTTTTACTGATACATAAATTAAGGAAGAAAAAAAAAGAAAAAACCGTGATTCGTGTATGATGATGCCACTTGATAGCACGTCAAAAATGTCAAACTCGTATTTAGAGAGTTAAGTATCTAAAAATTGCCAAGTAGTATATGCCACATCGTGACGACACGTTAAAATCACAAAGCCTGACATGTTTTCGAGTTGTCGAGCGGAGTTCTCCCTTCTTTATCGAATGGACGAACAAATAAGAGTCGTCAATCTAATTAGTGACGATTTTGACTGCTATTGCAAGGTGACTAACAAACAATTCGAAAGAAAAATTGAAAAGAAAAAACGCTTGTAGATAGAACTAAATATAATTAGTGAGAAATAGGGTTGCCGCAGGTTTTAAAGTAAGTAGGGTAAATTGATGTCAGTTTATACTACTTCGAACACAACATTGATTAATGTTATTGAAAGGCAGAAGTGATAAATTTAGAGAACTCGAACGTATTTACTCGGTTTCTTTGTAGAACTGCAGGTGTAGTATGTTTTAACTTGAAATTACTGATTAAAAAAACGACAATTAATGGATTGCGGTGGCAAACTACAGTTTAATTTATTAATTCTAAATTACTATTTGAATATAAGACAAATCGTCGGGTCTAAATTATAATATTCTGTATCTTTCATTTTGTATATACTAATATAAAATACTATAATTATCGACTGACAAAATATAAACGTTTTATCGACAGTTTATCGTATAATATGTAATTACTAAAACGAAATGTTGTTGTTATCAACTTATTATGTAAGTATCACCGTTGCTCTGTTAGAGCATCTGATATTCTGCACAATTTTAAAAAAGAAATGAACCTGACAGTGAGCCTTGAGGCACTCCAATATTAAAACTAACTGTCTTTACACTGTATTTGTGTTATAGTTTCTATATGTATCGGCTATTTCAATCACAGAAACACACAGGGCCGGATTATATCATCATCAAGAATAAACCAAGTAAAAACATCTGTTTTCATTTATTGTGGCAAATACGTACGTAACAACCCTGTCAGGCAGTCAATTAATATCAAAACGTCTAGTACAATTTGAAAGATAAGGTATAATCATAAAGGAAGCTTGGGGACAAAATCTCACAGCTATGTGGAAAGCAAAAATATTAGAAAAGACTGACAGTTAGATGCAGATTAAAGGCTGTACTTTAAAACAGACTGTGTTTGCTTTATGTAAGTCAGTTTATGTAGAATGTTCTTGAATCTAATGAGAAAAACAAAAATACTAGGCTCCGATTTCCTTTCAATTCCAGCAAAATCGTTTTTTCCCAAGTAAAGATTCAAGACTATTCTTTCATCATTTTTCTTAGCGGAACTAGATCAATTTCTTGATTTTTTCTGAGCGTACAAAATTGCACAATCGGAAGCATTTGTATCTTTGACAATTGAAGCTTTCTAATATGATTCTTAACTAGACCCAAAAGGATATGGCATCCCTACTAAAGCAAATCTGCTCATTAAAAATCCAAAAATTGATATTATACGCTCAATACACATAGGCATCTTGCAATTCGAGTTTTGAATTATAGTAATTTTGAGCACTATAAATATTTAAAAATTGACACCAACGTGTATTGATTGCTATTGAAGCCCAAAACTTCATTTATAAGAAAATTCGTCTGTCTGTACTTACATGTATTAGTCTACAGTATCAAGTTTTTGATACCTATTCTAGCTGTTTTTGTTTTAGTCAAAATAGCAGTTACATTTCTAGAGCTAACTTGAGAATTCCATGATGAAATGATCTTTGATAGTGACGTGAATAGTCTTCGTCCGGCAATTTCAAATCTTCTACAGCTCGACACGAATTAGAAATTCTGATACACTCTCGATAAACTTCTTCCATATATCTACTCCACATAGCTATAGATTCAGAGATTAGGGCCTTACAAAGATAAATGATTTCAGTTATTGGAGAGTGGTGGCTGTTTAATTTATCTACAAACTCGGAAAAAATTTAAATAGCGGAATTCACTATTTTGCAACTATGTTCAGAGCTTTCAGGGTTAATTTCAAGCAATCTAAAATAAAATGTCATTTAGCCATTTTGGATATGTTTTTCCTTTTACCTGCAAAAATTTCTAGAATATACAAGAAAAACAGTTGAAAAATTGGAATAAATGGTTTTATTGCTTTTCAAAATATTCTCCCTTAAGATTTAATACATTTTTCCGTAAGCTCAAACTAATTGGTAAAGCAGTTTCTCCACTCTTTGTATGTTTCAGACGTAGAAAAATGCTGACCAGGCATTAGAAGAAATAATAAAAAGTCATTTGGTGATAAATTCGAGTTGTATGGACAATGAGACATTAATGGAACGTTTTTCTGCATTAATATTCGACTGGCAGAGCTGTGAGAACGTTATTTTGCCTAAATTCAGCAAACAAATTGTAGCAACATGACCAATAAAACCGAAGAAGCAAACGACAACTTTTGTTGGTATTTGTTCATCTTCGAACACCCATACAATTGATTGACGTTTAGTTTCAGATTCGTATGAATCGATACTCTGTAAAAATATCGTAAACCAAGCTGTGGGAATCCATCGAGCGCAAAGCTTCCTAACATTTAAATGTTCATGCAATATTGTGTGTATCTGTTTTCATGTCGATGCCAAGGGACGACTTAATCACATGACGATCCATCTCACGTAAAAATGTATTAGTTCGAGAAGATAGTGTGAATCATCAAAATCGATGCGAATGTACGTCAAAAATAAAACAAGACAGAAGAGCAAACTGCAAACGCATGTGCAAACGAACGAACGTCAATGCAATGGGTGGCACCGATTTGCAAAATGAACTCGACCGAACAGTGTTTCTGCGCCGATAACTCACACTACCTTCGATAACCAATACATTTTTATAGTATCGATGTTTCTTGGAACAATAAATTTTGATGTCCCTTAGAATTACAGGGCCACGACTGAATTCTGCAAACCACTTATAAACTGTTGCATTGGAAGGTGCTTCGTCCCCAAAGGCTCCTCGAAGCCGTTCAATGAATAGTTTCGGAGTTAGGCCACATTTAAAGTTTTTCTCACAAATCGACTTTTTCAAATGAGTACAAAAACAATATCTAAACTATTCTAAAAATTTTTTCTGTTGAATAGTCATTGTTGCCTTTCTGAATCTTGCCCGTAATGTCCAAATTTGAAGAATTCTGAATTTTTCGAATTTTAACGCGGTCGTTCTTTGCAAATTAACTTGCTTCATTATTGTAATTAAACAGACGTGGGAATTTGCCATGGGTTTGGTTTTCCATTTAGTAGTCATAGTCCTAATTTCGCTTAGTTCTGAATAATGCCTGTAAGATGAGGCAAACCTTTGCTTACTATTATTATGAGTAATTCGGTTGTCGTTATAGTTTTTTTTTCCAATTACCAAAATAGTGTCCATGATTTCCAAAATAATACTATCACGCTATAGGCTTCAAATAGAAAAGGGAAGGTTAATGTACAATACAATTACAAATATATATATTTAAAGTGAAGAACCCATAAAACAATCTTTTTAGTGTCAATACTTTTTTTCCCAAATGTTTACAGTAAACCTTTCTATAACATCACCGTAGCATGCACTTAAATACAGTTTTAAAATAACGAGACTAATTACCGAGACAAACGTAATATAACTCATTTATGATGTGTACTAGCTAGAAATGTAATAAGTACCGGTTTAAAAATTTTCTTCCTCTTATTATATTACTGTTAAGTTTTTGTTAACATTTCGAATAAGTCATTTTGGAGATGTAATCCTAGACAATACGGTAACTTCTAGACATTTACAAAAATTCACTTTAAAAGCCCGCTCGAATTTTCTAAATTATATTACACATAATAACAATAAAGAAAAAATATAAATTCAATTTAGATCCACATTCAACATTTAAAGTCCACATTATATCTATAAAATAAAATTTCCATTAAAGGCTTGTTATAAAAAATAAAAACACGAAATAACACTTACTATAAATATTCGTATATATGTTGCCAATTAAATCGGTTTATTAAAATGCACTTAAGTTAATTTCATTTTTTAATACCAGAACTTCGGATTATATACGAGAGATAAAATAATGGAAGGTAGAACGACTCGAGCGAACTCCACGCGCTGCATCTCGTCTTAGGTAATACATATGTTCCACACACCCACATTAGTACATACTTACATACATTACTAACAAAGAAATCGTTCGAAGGATGAATGTAGCACATCGAAAAATTATTTATTAAACAAAACAACTCGGGAAAGAATTTTTCCAGGTAGCTCGAGATTTATAATTTTCTTAATTTTACAAAAATGATCGTGTCAGTGCACGATAAAAGGAATCAAATGCAAACCCAAAAGAAAGAGATAAAAATAAGTAGGCGTAAAAGCCAGTAAATGAGATTCGTTAAAACAAAACACTGAAATACACAAGCCATCAACTTTCGTGATCTACAGCATTAATACAGCTCGGCCTTTCAGCCCAATATCCATTAATAAAGGTAGTGCTATCAATTTAAAATGTACGCACACATTAAATACAAAACTCGAAATTTTAATCTGTTTTTGATACCTGTATATGATTCGAACAAGCGAACAGCATTACGCTATCTCGGAGTCCATTAATTCAAGCGAGGTGAGCGTTCCCCGGGCGAGTCTGCCAAAACACGTATGGGCGCGGAATGCCGGCACACAAGCCACATGTGAGTACGCCGCGGTCCCGAACTCTCGCACCAATATGTTCCTAATACCTACCTGTGTGCCATCCGTACCGTGGCCCAGGCACCTTCAAAGTGCGCGCTCGTCCGATGATAACGACAATTATATTGATAGGCATGCGTACAGTGCATATAACATCGGACCAACCACGGCATTACGCAGAAATAATTGCACAAATCGAACGAACAAGACATTCCGCTAAATCGCAAATGGATTCGCGTAAAATTTGTCGAAATAGCGGATAAAAACGTCCGTTTAATTATTTCTAAATGTAAGTGTCCAGAAGCGGGGCCAGAGTGGACCCATTAAACATCGCGACAGAGCTACAACCGCCGACATAAAAATGCGACTCATTTTTAGCAGTTTCGTCAAAAATAGAACGCTCTCCATTTAAACAAAGCTTCCATGAAATTGAGGAAACCCATAAAATATTGTGGTAACACGGATATTTCGAGCCCGACGAAATTTATACGTATAAATTTTGAAATGAACGTGTCTCGGCTCCTGGGAGATGCATCGTCGACAGGCGACCTAAGAAAATGGAATTAGAGGAAACCAAGAAGCATCATTTCAAAACCGCAACGCTATCAATAAACTAATCAATCTATTCGAGTAGATTCTATCCACGGTCTAAAGAAAAAACTTTACCTTTCCAACACCTATAATCGTATACCATTAGAAAATCCCTCAAAAGTCGATTTTACCGCAGCTAGATAATTTCGTGTTATGCCAAGTCATTCGAAAACGATATTAATATACATTCAAATCGTTGAAGGAGAAATCAATGATAAAATTTTAGTACTCCCTTTTGTTGCCTTTTATGAATCGAATATAAATTGCCAATATTTCTAGACACTTTTCAGAAAAATATTCAGAACGTTAAAAGGAATAATTAGACGCCTTTTTTTCTCTCGATGAAATATCAATTTATCACTTGAATTTGAAGGAACGCACTTTCTTAATAAGTTGAGTTAATCAATTCTGAACACATGAAGAAAGATGAAGAGGTGTTAATTTGAGATTATTAAAGCGGTTAATTACCAAGTTAAGTAGTAATATATTATGGTACGAGCTGTAATTTTGTTAGTTTTTAGAAAAATCGATTTATAAATTTTAAGAAACCAATTTTATTGTGTGTTACTGATCGATAATAAAACATGAAATGTGGGAGTAATCAGAATTAACCTGTAAATTTCAGAGAAAACAAATTCATGGAAATTATATTCTTTCTGTATACCCATCGCATACTTAGTTTTGTCCGATGGTGGTTCTCATTCAAATCTTATAATTGAATTTTTGATAACAATCATCTAATGTTTCAGTTGGCAAACAAATGAAAAAATAATAATTTATATATATTTCAGCAAAGCTAATAATTAAATAAGTTAATTACCGCGGTAACAATAAAATTGCTAAAATAATTTTCTCGTGTTTTATTCTAACTAAAATTACAATTTAAAAAGGAAAGATAACGAAACAAGATAATTTTGTTGGTCTCTGCACCCTACATTGTAATACTAAATTGACGTTCTAATAAATGTTTAAATACGCCAGTTTGTTGATAGGGTAAAAAGAGACCTTGTTATACTGAAACAATTTAAAACGCTAATTAATTAATTAAATTAAACATAAGGACGAATAATTACCTCCTAAGAAATTTAATACTTGTTGCCTAAGGTTGTAAGGTCTAATTAGGAAAACTAATAGAGGGGGGTGAATCGAGAAATAGAACGCCGTTAGCCCGTAGATATAAAATAAATTATTTTTGTTGTTTAAAGAGAAATTTGATCGTCCTATCGAGTTTTACATAAAATAATTGATTTTGTTTTTTAGAGGTCTACTTTTAACTTGTACGTTTCAATCACTCATTAAGTAAATTACATATTGGAGATTCTCAGAACAAATCACAAAGTAAACCTAAATGTGCTATAGAAGAAGATAGAATATTAATGGATTGCAGACCGCACTATTATTAAAGCGGCCCGTTGCATTTAATAACCGAAAGAAATAATATATAAACGGATAAATGTACGGTATCATGTAGTTTTACATAGAAACTACCGTGAGATTCTCACTTCGCACAATTAATGACGAATTTACTAAAAAAAAGGTAACTAATTAGAGGGGCAGCAGTAAAAAGAAACGACCGTTTACTTAATAACCCAGCGTCATAATATATGAAAGCTTCCGTACTAGGCCGTGGTGTCTACTTCGGTTTTAAAAAACGTTAATATTAATTAGCGCTATTAGATTTAAGAGGCAGCCATGCCATGCTAGATTAAGGCTCCTCAGAAATCCCCAGTACGGGCCTATCCGCATATAAACACTTTTTCATATATGAGTATTACATGCTCGCGCCAGAAAAGTAGTAAAGTACCGTCATCTAAATCCTCCTAAATTTAAGTACCGACCCATATAAGGCAAATTCATTACCGGCGCACATCACGAATAGTTGTAAATATAAAATTTTGATTGTAATCTAAGCTTTCATTACTTTTAGTGACGACGATGCTCTTCGGCATAACGGTAAAATAAATGACTTGCGCTTTTACTGCTTTAGCTAAGTTAATGTAAGAGGCTGAATTTCGCTAGAGTAATATTAATCAACGTATGCTTATAAGATATTTCATTTGATTTGAACAAAAGAGACCACCAACATCTCAAAAAAAGTCGTTATACGACCATTAAATGCATTGCTCAACCAGGCCAAACCGATATAATGATACCTTACCTATAAGTTTCATTAGTAAATCACTTTATATAATATTTTTCCTTACAATAACTCTCTTGTTCGAAAGATAAAGCCTAGAGAGGAGAATTTTCGGTTAAAACAACTGACGAGAAAACCGAATTTACTACGGAACTGCAACCGAAACGTTTAGATTGTATGTGAATGACACAATTCATCTAAAATATATTATACAATAATTTATTAAAATTCCCCGGTTTACAAAATTTAAATTCAAATCAAATAATAAAATAAAATTAGAAGACGTTATTTCAAACATAAGAACATCAAGTGTTGAAACAAAAAAAAAACTTATTAACCGCTACCGTATAAATTCGCACGTTGCATACTGAAATATAAACATAAATATATATGTGAACTGCAATAAAAATCTGCAGATCGGTATCTTATTATATTCTGGTTAAATAAAACGTCGAGCCAAATAAAAAGTGTTGCATGTCTACAACAGAGTTTTTGTAGGTAGTTTAAACATCGTGTCTGGGATCAGAGAAATTCCCGGCGGCCGCCATTTTCGCAGTCCCACTCTTGTATACACAACTTGTAGAGATTAAAATAATAAACTCATTATAAACCCCTGCAGTTTTCTAATAATTTCAAATTTATTAATTTTAATTTAATTTCTTTTAAAAGAGAAAAAGATAAATCTTAAAGTCAAGCGCAAAGTTTTCGGTTAACTTTTCGAAAATTCTCTCACAATATCGTTTTATTTTCTTTATTTTTAAACCTACAAAATGATTTTCGCGTTCGTTTTGTTATTATAGGTAGCAGATGGTCAAGATTAGTGGTATTTAGAGAAGGTTCGTATTGTAATACAAATCTGATCTCAACAAATGCGAACACGGAGAATGTTGTAAAAGGTCCACCTTAGCGAGAATGAAGGAAGTCGACTGTTTACAAAAATAACAAGACGAGCTGTAAAGAATTGAGTGGGTTATATACCTTGAATTCTTGATTCCTCAGCAGCGTGTCAAACATACACCTTGTACATATCGTATATAATCACAAGGCACTCCACCGATCACTACAACACAGAAGAACCACTGGGAACACCTTGAGAGAAGATGCATTTAGAACAGAAGCAGCCGGTGTGTTGGTCTAATTAAGCTGAGATTACCCATGATTTGAACAAGGGCTAATCCATATTAAACACATATTAAGTTCAAAATAACACCAAAGAAGCAAAAGAAGCGCTTACGGACTTAGTTTGTAGCCTTTGTTCTTCTTCTTCTTCGTATGCAGAGATGATCATAACGTGCACGCCGCAGGAAAAATTTATTTATTTTATCAAAAACAAGCCAGGAAAGCCCATTCTTGAGAAGCGTAAATAAACAAACAAAAAGATTCACCACTAACTTGTAAAAAGTTGCTTTAAAAGTTTTATTTACGAACAAATTCTTAAAAACGGAGAAAATGATTTAATTAAAATAAAATGATTTACTCGTTAAACTTAGCATTGTCCGAAAATTGATATTTTTCACAAATTTACCAAATCCAACGGTGTTTTAACTCAAGATTTGCGTTAAAACAAGTTTAATTTTGCTGGTGACGGAGTTGTAGCGAAATGCACCGATATACTACAACATCATCAACTCAACTGACTATACCAAGAGGCATGTACATTCTGAATCGGCTTTGGGTTTTACGAACCTTACCGACGTTCTCCGAATTTAACAGCAAGTGCCAGTGAACTTTGCCCGGGAAATTTGTATTTTTGCGGAAGGCCCTTCTGTTTCAATTTTTTTTCACAAAAAATATTTTAAAATGTCATACATTTTTATATATTTTTAGAAAAAATTATTACAAACTACGAATTTTTGTACAAATTGTAACGGGGTATTAATAGTTGAAAAACACGAAATCTAACTAAATAAATTCATATTTTAAATTATTGACAAATCAACAAGGCTCTTAGTCACCCACATAAATCCTTATAAACAAGCTAAGTTAGGGTAAATTTATTTCGTTTAGTTTCAGTAGTTTTATGCAGTCAAATTTTGATCTTGGTTACGCAAAAAATGGCTATCACGTATTAGAATCGTTCATCCATAACTAACAATACTTTTTATTTCCCTATTGTTTTATACGAAATTCTTATAATATCTTGAGAATTAAGCAAGAAAAAATATTTTAGAAATTTCTATTTTAGACACGTTTGGTCGGTCACGTGTGTTAGTTGTTTTAAAAACAAAACGTACACATCTTGCAAAAACAAAAGAAGCATATTAAGAGTAAATTACTTCAAGGCATTTTTCTGATACTTAAGAACAAGATAAGTCATAATATCGAATAGCTAACCTTTATGCAGCACTTAAAAGAAACCTGAACATATCTCGGAATTTGAACTTTTAGATTTTGACTGGATAGGTGTGTCTTGACCACAGATTAGCCATATAGTGAAAATAAATAAAAGTGGATATATTTTATTGTCAACTCTTTTATTGCAGATTTCTTTGATAAAGATATAAGAATGTACGAGAGATTTGTAGGAGCTGATCAGAACATAATGTTAGAATTCCACAATACTGACACACATTTTCGGAATCTTCTTTTTGATGTTCTTCTCGACTGATTTCCTGAATTCTGGTTTTGTTTTTTGGTTCTGCCTACTGATGAATTTCGTTCTGCAGTATAAACAGTCTTAAGAATTAGATTTTTT